>ML111031.1:0-22227 GCA_003697995.1 Taxidea taxus jeffersonii
GCGGCCGGGCACGCGCGGCGGGGGCGCGCACGGCGGCCCGGGAGGCGGCGGCGGCGGTGGCTAGTGTCGGCTCCGGGCGGCCCCCGCGCCGCAGCCCGCGCCGTGTCCGCGGCGGAGCCGCCCAGGTGAGTGGCCGCGAGGGCCGGCGACCCCGCTCCGCCCGCGCCCCGCAGCCCCCACCCGCGCCCCTCTCCTTGCCCGGGGGCGCTCGCCCCGCGGGCCCCTCCTGGGGGCATGGCTCTCCGCCAGGCCCCCAGCTCTCCCCCTGGAAACTTTGGGGGGCACTCCCCACGCTGGGGTGCCCCCTCCCCTCCCCCGGGGCACTGGGGAGCGGGGAGCGGGTTGGGCGTCTCTGCGGGGCAGTGGGGACGGCGGAAGGATGCGCCCATGTGGGAAGAAGGGAGACTGACTGGGTCTGGGGGGGCGGTTGGGGGGCCGTGAGGATAAAGGCTTCATCCCTGCCGCTGGGTCTGGTCCCGCCGGGAGGTGCCCAGATGCTGGGAAGGAGAAGGGTGCCTTTGGGGTCCGCACCAGGACCAGCTCCATCCCTGGGGCTGGGGACTGCTCAGCCTGGTGGGGAGGTATTTGGGGACACAGGGTTGAGCCCTCTGCACTGTGGGCCTGTGTCCAAGAGACACCAAAGACGTGGTGGGAAGCTTCTCTCCATCCCCTGAGGCTGGGCCTGGGTGCCCCCTGGGCCTCTGGAGCTGGTCAGTGAGACCACTGAGCCCCATTCAACAAGTTGGGGCGGGGGGGCAGATAGCACCTTGTGCCTTGGTCTGGGCCCAAGAAAAGAGCTGGTCCTTACTTTGGAGAGTGCCTTAATAAGTGGTTTGTTTAACATGTGCTTTGGGCACTAAAGACACAGGTACCCTGGCTCCCCAGTTCTGAGGTTTGGGCCCCAGACCTTGCATTATTAACAAGCAGACCCTGGTGAATCTGTGTATGTCCCGAGGTGGTTGAGAACCTCCTGCAGCTGGCAGGGGGGGGGGGGGGGGGTGTCTTGTGTGACGTGGCAGCAGGCCGAGGGACCATTTGGGACTTGGTGGGGGGGACCTCTGGGCCAGCAGAGCAGTGAGACCTGGAGCAATCCAGGAGGGCTCCCTGGAGGAAGTGTGGAGGCTGGGAAAGGTGTGGCATGTGAGTGACAGAAGGTGGAGGACACCAGGTCTCAGTGTGCATGAGGTGGTAAGCAAGGAGGGGTCGTCTTTGTCAGGAGTCTCAGCCCAGGCGGGCTCTGGGCCCCTCTGAGCCAAAGCAGCCAGCTGAGGCAGGATCCAGATGGGAGGAGCCCACGGGCGGACCCCTTAGGCTTCCGCCACAGACCCTGCTCCTGCACTCCACCCGGACGACATAGGGTGACAGCAAGGGACTGGCCAGGCCCAGGACGGGGGTTCGGAAGGGCTAAACCCAGTGCTCTCATCCTGGGTTTCCTTTCATTCTGCGTCCCGGCTGGTGACGTGGGGCGTCAGAGAGACCCTCGCAGGCCTCCGGGGCCAAGGCCGATGACGGCACACAGATGCATGCTGGGCCCTGGTCTGGTGCTCGGGGCCCCGCTGCCCTCGCGGCAGCCCTGCCCTGTGCCTGCTCGGCCTCCGTGTGCTCCTGTACAGAACGGGGGCGGCTGCTCCTTGCCGCCCCAGCTCAGGCCCGGGATCTGCAGGTGCCTCGCTGAGTGGGCCCAGAAAGCGACGTGAAGCAGCCGCTCGATTGCTCTCCCCCGTGCTGTCATTCCTGGGCTCCCCTGAGTCACCACCTAGTCACCAGGTAGACAGCCTCCTCGGGGGCTCTCCGAGCAAAGCTTGTGCTGGGTGGGCCCCAGTGAGCCACCCACCACCACGTGTCAATCCTGGGCCCCCGAAGGGCACCCTCTGCCCTCCAGTAGCGCCCTGGAATGTAATGACAGGAGCTGGCGTCGGACCCACATTCAAATATTGACCCTCAAGCTTCATGACGCGAGGTGAGCTGGACCACTCTGACCCTCAGTCTCTTTTTCTCCAAATGGGCTTCCTTATTCCCACCCTCAGGGCTGGGCAAGCCGGTGAGCAGCCTCAGTATATGGCGGGCATTCAAAGAATGGTTCTAGGTCAAGAAACCTCTCTGGTAGAGGGCAGTTGGCAGCGCCCGTGTGTAGGCTGGCAAGGAAAGTGGGTCGGGAGGCCCCCAGCCCCCCAAAGAGTTAAGGGACTAACAGCAGACGGAGGCTAATTAGGGCTTAGTGAATTGTCATGGATGAAAGCCCCAGGAGGGCCTGGATCTAGGACGAAGCATGCACCAAATGGGGTGGGGGGGTCGGCAGTGTGTCCCCAAAAGCAGGCCTCGGAGGGCCGGTGCTGCTGCAGCTGGGCCCCCCGTTCTGCCCGGAAGCTTAAATGGGAAATGGGGGTATTTCTGGTTCCTGCCAAATCCACTTCGCCTGCTCCCTCCTGTCCCTGTTGTGACAGGGAGACTTGTTGTGGTAGGGGCGATGGGGGTCCCGCCCCTTCTACCATCTCTCACCTCCCCCACCCCATCCCCGGGGGTTCAGCTGCTGCCTCCAGGGGGGCCTGACTGGGCCTTGCCCCAGGCAGTCTTCAGCATCCCCTGGCGGGGTGGGGGGGGTGCTGGCCAGGCTGCGTCTGCCCGAGGGGAGGGGCCCGAGTACCCCAGCCACACTCTGCCTCCCCCTTGGGTGGAGGGTTTATGGCAGATTAGCCCTGGACAGTTTCGGGTGGAGGGAAGAGGGGGACCCATTCCCCAGGTGCTGCCGTGATGGACAGATTCCGGGGCCCATCCCCAGGTGTGTTCCTACACTTAAGCTGGTGCTGATGGCCTCCTCCATGGGGAGCTCGGCCCCTCGCTCTTCCCGGCCCCTGGGAGCAGGCTCACAGCTCTGCAGGGGCCTCGGCCCACCTCCTCCAGGCTGCATGAGTCTCCTGGGGTCGCGTCACAAACTGCCACCAACGTAGGGCTTAAAACCACGCACGCCGATTCTCTGACACTTTGGGCTCACAAGTCCTAAAACCCCGGCACGGGCAGGGCTGGTACCCCAGGGAGACCCGGCTCCTGCCCTTCCCTGCTCCACAGCCCCCTTCTGTCCTCCCCGCCGGCAGCACGGGGTCTGCCTGTCTATGGGACCCCGCCCTCTGCCACCCTCTCGAGAGGACGTCGGGCCCCCGGGAACCCAGGACAGTCTCCCCGTCTTGAGGTCAGCCCATCTTTACCCTTAATTTCATTGGCAGACGGCCTCCTCTTGGCCACGTAGGGTGACAGGCCCACGTTCCCCGCGTCCTCGGGGCGCCCGCCGTCCCGCTGCCTGCACACCCCGGCCCTCTGTCCATCTTCTCCACAGCACGGTCTGCGTGTGGCCTCTCTTTTACCTCTTTCTTCTGTTTATCACCCGTAGACAGAAAGGCAGGGATTTTGTCTCTTTTGTTCAAAGCCGTTGCCCTCGAGAGCGAGAAGAGCACCTCGTCCCCAGCAGGTGCCCTCGGAGCGCTCGCTGATTGAGTGAATGAATGAATGCGGGGGAGCCCCAGCCGCGGAGGACTCAAGGCTCCTACCCAGCCAGCAGCCAGGGCAGCCTGGGGAGGTGGGTGCAGGGAGGGACACGGGGGAGCCTGCGGTGCTGGCGACAGACCCCCTTGTCCCGCCCCAGAGGCTTGTACTCAAGGGGTAGGCCGGCCCGGAGCTGTGGGGGGAGAGCGGGACGCTGTCGAGCCGCTGTCACGACCTTGTGGGGTAGGCAGGACGGCCCGGACTCAGGCTGCAGGGCCCCGGGCTTGTCCCTACGCCAGCGACTCGGCTCCCGCGGCCCCTCCACTCAGAACACCATTTCCCGGACTGCCGCCTGGCTGACCCCCGCCTCCCTGCAGACCTGGGCTCAGAGAGCCCCCCAGGCCGTGCTGGACAAAGCGCCCGAGCGCCACAGACCCCCACTTTTCCCAAGCCCTCGATGTCGTGTGCACTTCCATGACTCTCGTCCGCTCTCTCGCCCAGCACGGCGCTCGGGGAGGGGACCGGACACAGGAGGCCACACGGGGTGCGAGTCCACGCGTGCGACACGTCTAGACCTCCACGCACGGGAAGGGGGCTCGTGGGGGCCGGGGGTGATGGCCGACGGGGACGAGGTTTCCTGATGGAATGTTCTGGAATCAGGTAGAGGTGATGGTTGCCCAACACTGGGAATGCACTAAAAGGCACTGAAATAAATAAAAACTTGAAATGGGAAAAATGCGCCCGTGGGGGCCGGGCCCCAGTCGGGGCCTGGCACGCGGTAGGTCTCGGGAGGAGAAAGGGACGCCTGGAGTGTGAGTGGGTGGCAGGGTGCCTCCACGCCCCGGCCCGGGTCCCGGTGACCACCGCCGCCCCTCGGACAGCCTGTCACAGCAGGGGCGCTCTGTCGGGGAAACACGTCATCCGCCCACCCGGACGCCGGGGCCGGGCCGCCCCCGTGGGATTTGGCCTGTGGGGGGCAGACGGGGCTGTGCGCCCGGTCCCCGGTGCTGGCTTGTCCCTCTGGGGCACGCGGGGGGCAGAGGCCTGGTTCTGTGAGGGGGTCTGGGTGGCCCCAGGCTGAGCATCAAGCACCCAGCACAGTGCCCTCGGGGACCTTCGTCTGGGGCAGCCCCGTGCCCGGCTCCCCGCGCTGCCCACTCACGCCTGCCTGTGGGGTGGGAGGAGGGCGCGGCGGTGCTGGGGGCCTCGTGGTCCTGCCCGGCTGACACACGGGTCTGCAGAGCATACAGACGTCACGGTTCCACGGGGGACGGGGGTCCCCTGGCTCTGGGAGAGCCGTGGAGAAGAAGGGACCAATCCTGGGCTTGAGCCTTCATCTGCTCGTCACCCGCTGTGTGGCCCTGGGCAGGTCCCTTCCCCTCTCTGGGCCTCTGCGTCCCCGTGTGTACCGCAGACCGATGGCGAGCTGGTTTCCTGGAGGGGGGCCTCAACCGTGTGCCCGCCATGTGACCTGCGACCTCTAATGGGGCTCTCACCCCGGAGCTGCCCCACTTCCCCGTCCAGGGACGTCTGTGGTGGTCATGGTGGGTGGTGCTCCTGGCATCAAGTGGGTGCGGGCCAGGGGTGCGGCTTGGCCCCCCGCCCCGGCTGGAACGGCCCCCCGGAGAACGACCCCACCCCCACGTCTGTGGTGCGGGTCTCTGACCCATTCTGCAGGTGGGACACTGAGGCCACAAGAGGGAAGAAGGTGGGCTGGGTTCTCAGGTGGGAGCGGTCTGCCCCCACAGTGGCCTGGCGGTGCCAGGAGCGGCCGGGGTCTGGAGGTGGAGCCGATGGCACCTGCCAATGGACCGGCCGGGGGTGGAGAGTTGCCATGATTCCAGCGTGTGCAGGCCGGGGGGGTGGACTGGGGTCGGCTCCCCGTTGCCGGGGCTGGGGCAGGGTGGGGGGGCACCGCAGCAACCCCCCCCAGGAGAGGTCGGGGATGCGGCTGGGTCCCCAGGACTGGAGCTCAGGAGAGATGTGCTGGCCAAGACAGAAAACCGAGAGTCGTCAGCTGACAGGGACAGGAGCAGAGGCCCTGGCGGGTGCTGGGCCCAGGGCAAGGAGGGAGAGTCTGGAGCGCGTGTCCCCCAAGGCCCCAGCCCCAGGAAGAAGGGAAGGGCGGAGAAGGGTAAGAACAGTGCCCTCCTTTCCCTTTCGGCCACAGCCCACCACAGGGCCTTTGTGCACGCTATACCCTCTGCCCTTCCCACCCGCCCCTGCCCGGCCTACCTACAGGGCAGTGGGCACAGGGCCCTGAGAACCCCCAGAAGCAGGACAGGAGTCCAGACCTCCAGCCAGATGGGAACCCCACTGTGGGGCCCAGGGTCAGGACACAGGCCCGTGAGGGTCCTTCCCCGGCTTGCCGCACCCCCGGCTCGCCGCACCCCTGGCCCCGTGGAGGCAATGATGGCCGAGGGACGGTCAGGGACACACTGGGTCACAGCTGGAGGGGCCCCGCGGCCAAGGGCCAGCTGTGCTCCCATCCGGGGCGTCGCGGTGGCTCGGCTGCCCCGTAACAGGTGAGGGACGCGGGTGCGGTGCTCCCCAGCGTCCTGCCAGCCCCCTGCTGGGCCCACCGCTGGCCACCGAGTCCTTCCTTCCTGGTCTTGTCCTCATCCGTGTTCTGGGCCAGCCCTTTTGTAAGAATTCTTTCCAGCGTAGAAACAGCTTAAGAAACATCCGACGTCGGTGTTCGCGTCTTGCCCGAACCGCAGGGCCTCACCCCAGGGTGTCTGCGGGCGCCCCCCCCGCCCCCGCCCTTCCTGCCGCCACCTGCTCAGCCCCCCCCCCCTCCGTGGGGCCTCGGGTGGGACAGCCCCCCCCCCCGGGTAAATCGGAGCCTGCGATCCCCTCCGCGGCCCCACCGTCCCTCCCCTGGCGTCTTCTCCCACCGGAGCCGGGGGTATTCACGAGGCTTCCTTCTCACCCCCGGCTCCGGGGCGGGGAGCTCTCTGTCCCCCGGGCTCGGTGTCTCACGGGCTCTCGCCCCGCACGGGGCAGTTCGTTGACTGACCGGTGGACAGAAGCGGGGACCAAGGGACAGCTGCGTGGCCGCATCTCTGAGATGACAGTAGGCCCAGCGTCATGCTCAATAAAAACCGTTTCAAGATTCCCCTGAAACCCGCACACCACTGCTCAGCCACACTTGATTAAATCGCCTTATTTATTTATTTTTTAAGATTTTATTTATTTGACTGACGGAGACCACGGGGAGGCAGAGAGAGGAGGAAGCAGGCTCCCCGCGGAGCAGAGAGCCCGACGCGGGGCTCGATCCCAGGACCCCGAGATCATGACCGGAGCCGAAGGCAGAGGCTTAACCCACTGAGCCCCCCAGGCGCCTCTAAATCGTCTTAAAAAGCCCGGCAGCAACAGAGCTGTGCTCCGGATTATGACTGGACGCGCTGCCCGCTGCCCCCCGAGACGGTCTCCCGCCACCCGAGGTGCTGTGCGACTCAGTGTCCCTGTCTGGGAAGGGAGGGCGACGGCGGGGTGCCCCGGGCGGTGGGGGGTCCCGGTGGAGCCCCTGCGCCGGGACCGGCCCAGAGCCGAGGCTCCGCGGTGTTTGCTGTGTTGAAGGTGGTGGCGGTGGCGTTCCGGTCCGGCACACGGGAGACCGGCGACAAGCAAGGGTCTCAATAGCATTTAGAGGGACTACGATGGGGGCACCTGGCTGGCTGTCAGTGGAGCGTGAGTCTTGATCTTGGGGTCGTGGGTTTGAGACCCATGCTGAGTACGGAGCTTACTTTATCGAGAGAGACTAGGACGAGGACTGTAGTACAGAGTCACCAGGAAGTGACACAGGGGACCAGACCCAAATAAAGTCAGGGAGAGAGCCATGCAGGGCAGGTGTTCCAGGCAGAGGGAATATCATGTGCAAAGGCCCTGGGGCGGGACCAGGCCTGGTGTGTGGGAGGAACAGCCAGGAGGCCCAGGTGGCTGGAACAGAGTGGGCAAGGGGGAGAGAGGGAGGAGGGGAGGGCAGGGAGAGGACCGGGCAGGTTGTGCCGAGCCTTGGGGCCTCATGATATGCCAGACGGGGGTGCAATTCTCTGCTGCAGAAAGAACAGACCAGACAACTCTGTCCCCACAAGGAGTCTATATTTGGTGCTGAATCATACTACCCATTCCCTCCTTGGGGCAAAGCCAAAGAGGCCCCAAGTCCCCCTAATCAGGCTGTTGAGGCCCTGTCCCTAGTTCCTGGGGCAAGGACAGTTATCCCTTGACCACAGGGAACAGCACAGGCTGGGACAAGCACCTGGGAGTAAGCTCAGAGTCAGGGGCAAGTTTAAGGTAGGAAGTTGCGACATGGGAGATGGACAGCTGAGCGGGGGACCATCCGTTCCAGCTCTCTTGTCCTCTCCTGGGACCCAGCCTCCCCACGTGCTGGGCAACAACATGGGCAGAATGACCTAGAAAAACAGCCTCAGCAGGAAGTTTGCCTTAGGGAGAGACTGTGTCCCTGCCACGTCCAGGTCAGAATTAAGAACAGCCACGGTGGGAGGGCACAGCCGGCCGGCTCCCGCTCCCTCCCACAGCCTCCCTCCTGGTCCCCTGCTGGAGGCCACAAGCTGAGACCCACCGATCCTTGGTTTCCTCCCGCTGTGAGCAGCTCCGTTCCCCTCACTCCCGGGGCTGTTCCGTGGGGTACGTGAAATCCCAGGTGTCGGGGGCATCTAGAATTCAGTTTGGTGTTTCATTTTATTTGTGCAGTCTGTAGCTGACAACCCTCGTCTAAGTGCCTCTCAGCTGTCTTCCCCGACGGGTGCATTCACGTCTCCCAGGGTTCCACAGTAACCACGGATGGCCGCTTGTTTGATCCCCTGTTGATGAACACTTCGGTTAGTTCCATTTTTCCTCCGTTTAACTAGATCTCGGCTGTCTTCCTCTATTGGTACATGGGAATCTCCTCAGTGCCACAGCAGACACAGACCATAATTTAACGAATCCCCCATTGATGGACACAGAGGTTAGGTCCATATATTTTTTTTCGCTATCTCCAATGACCCTGCAGCAAACTCAAGGGGCCTGTCCACAGTGCTGGGCTCCCTCGCAAGTCTCTAGGGGCAGTGGGGATCCTTCCTGGCATTTTCCAGCTCTGGGGGGTTCCTGGTGATCCTCCGTGTCCCGTGGCTCAAAGCCACACCCTCTGACCCACTATCTCGAAGCCTCTGCTCTGTGCGTCTGTGTCCATGTCTCTCCCCTTTGTATCGATATTAAATTCTTTTTTTTAAAAGATTTTATCTAGGGACGCCTGGGTGGCTCAGTTGGTTAAGCAGCTGCCTTCAGCTCGGGTCAGGATCCCAGCGTCCTGGGATCGAGTCCCACATCGGGCTCCTTGCTCGGCAGGGAGCCTGCTTCTCCCTCTGCCTCTGCCTGCCTCTCTGTCTGCCTGTGCTCACTCTCATGCTCTCTCTCTCTGACTAATAAATAAATACATAAAAAGATTTTATCTATTTACTTAACAGAGAGAGAGAGATCACAAGTAGGCAGAGAGGCAGGTGGGGGGTGGGGAAGCAGGCTCCCCACTGAGCAGAGAGCCTGATGCGGGGCTTGATCCCAGTACCCCGAGACCAGGACCTGAGCCAAAGGCAGAGGCTTAACCCACTGAGCCACCCAGGCGCCCTCCCCTTTGTATCAAAATACCAGTCAAGGGGTGAGGGCCACCTGAGCCCAGGGTGACCTCGTCTCACCTGGATGGTGCCTCCAAAGTGCAGACTCTCCCCACTCAACCCCGGTTACACGGGGTTCATGTTCGGCGTGAAGCAGGCGGGGACCTGGGGCTCTGAGCGTGTTCATTCCCCGAAGAGTCTGGGAAGGCAGGAGCTAGCCTCCCAGATGTCCAGCGGATGGAGGACCTGGAGCCTGAGTCCCGGCCCAGCCAGTCCCGTGGGGACAGCGTGGAAACAGGCAGCCTCCCGTGGGATATGCTTGGGGCGATGCAGCGGCTAAGAGGCCAAAAATAGCTGACCAGCTGCGGGCAGCCCCCATCCAGCTGCCATCTGCCGGGCCCTCCCCGCCGAACCCCACCTCGACACCCGGGGTCTGGCCGCAGCTGAGCAGAGTGGAGGGAGGAATACAGGGCGGTGGGGCCAGCAGGCTCCATGCCACACGCCAGCTGGCCTCCCACCCCCACTGCGGGCACCCACTCCTGCCTCAGGGCCTTTGCACTGGCAGTTCCCCCAGCCTGGCACTCCCTTCCCCGGACACCATGGGCACTTTCCCGATCATCCACTGGGTCCCTGTTAGCTGCCTGTGGCCATCACGACAAAATGCCACAAGCCGAGTGACTTAAAACAACAGAGACCTATCCTCTCCCAGTTCTGGAGGCCGGAAGTCTGAAATCGGGGTGTTACAGGACCAAGCCCCCTCCGAAGGCTCCGGGGAGGATCCCCTCTTCCTCTTACAGTTTTCTGTGGCTCTGCACAACGCTTGGCTTTCCTGGCTTATAGACACACCAGATCAGTCCCTGCCTCTGTCTTCACGTGGCCTCTGGCATCGATGTGAGTGTCCCTGTCCCTCTGGTTACAAGGACACCCGTCCCTGGCTGTAGGGCCACCCGACTCCAATAGAACCACATCATAACTGATCGTATCTGCAGGACCCTGTTTCCAAACAAGGTCCCCTTCACGGGTACCAGGGGCTAAGACTCAAACACGGCTCTTTGGGGGATGCAGGCCAGCCCACTGCCAGGTCTCAGCTCAAATGTCCCCTGTGCCGGTCTGCGGCGGCAGCGCCCTTCACCCTCACCGCCCATCCTTCCTTCCGGAGCGTCCGGGTGTGTCCCCCGCACTTGCTGTCGGTGTGGACTGAGCACTCGTGTTCCCCCAGCAGGTGTCCACTCTCACGCACACTCCTGGGCTCTCAGGAAACCCACGCGATGAAGACACAGGCCTTGGAGAGGTTACAGTCCACTGGGGGGACGCGGGCATGACCGGGGTTTTATGCTACGTCCTAATTTCATGCGGTGGTTGGACCAGTGTAGACACAAGTACAGGGAGCAGAGGGAGGACAGCATGGGTGGGGCCCCAGGAAGGCCTCTGGGGGTAGCCCGGGAGAATTTTAGACCACCCGTAACCCCGCTGGGAGGATGTGAATAAACCCCAGGAAGGCGCGACCCCCAGCTGCCTGGCCCTTCAGCAGACTCAGCCTGATATACAGAAGGCACTCAATAAGTTGTGTGCGGGGGACCCCAGAGTTGTTCACTACATTGTGAAGTTCTTCTCCAGGTCAGTAAGTGCTTTCTCTTGCAATGTTCTTATTGAGATAAAATGGACATAATCTAAAATTGGCCCTTTTAGAGGGTACATTTTGGTGACTTCTAGTGTATTCACAAGGTTGTGTAACCGTCAGCACTAGCTCGTTCCAGAACATTCCATCCAGCAGCCCCGTCCCCAGCGGCCAGCCCCTTCCCCAGCCCCCGGCCCCCAGGAGCCCCCTTCCCGTCCGTGGAGGAGCCCGGTCGGGACGTGCACCCACGTGGACTCACACCCCGCGTGGCCTCCTGTGTCTGGTTCCCTCCCTGCGCGTCGTGGGCTCGGGTGCGTCCCGGGGCCGCGCGTGGGGCCTGGCTCCGGCTGATGGCCGAGGGACGCTCCCGCGCGTGGGCGACCCGCTGTGTGTCCGCTCATCTGCGGATGCGCGTTTGGGCAGTTTCCGCTTTCTGGCCATTAGGGGCGCCGCCACGGCGAGCGCGGGTGGATGGGCCTTTGCGTGGCCGTGGCCGTGGCCGTGCGTCCGCCTGTCCGCGGACGGCGGGGTCGGGGCGGTGGGCCCCGCGTGCTGATGCCTCCCCCGCCCTCAGGTGCCCACGAGGATGCTGGCGCGGCCCTAGGCCCACGCTCCGCACCATGACCTGCTGGCTGTGCGTCCTGAGCCTGCAGCTCCTGCTCCTGCCCACGGCGCCCCCGCCGGCCGGCGGCTGCCCGGCCCGCTGCGAGTGCACGGCGCAGACGCGCGCGGTGGCCTGTCCCCGGCGCCGGCTGACCGCCGTGCCCGACGGCATCCCGGCCGAGACGCGCCTGCTGGAGCTCAGCCGCAACCGCATCCGCTGCCTGAACCCGGGTGACCTGGCGGCGCTGCCGCTGCTGGAGGAGCTGGACCTGAGCGAGAACGTGATCGCGCACGTGGAGCCGGGCGCCTTCGCCAACCTGCCGCGCCTGCGCGTCCTGCGCCTGCGCGGGAACCTGCTCAAGCTCATCCCGCCCGGGGTCTTCACGCGCCTGGACAACCTCACGCTGCTGGACCTGAGCGAGAACAAGCTGGTCATCCTCCTGGACTACACCTTCCAGGACCTGCGCAGCCTCCGCCGGCTGGAGGTGGGCGACAACCACCTGGTGTTCATCTCGCGCCGGGCCTTCGCGGGGCTGCTGGCGCTCGAGGAGCTGACCCTGGAGCGCTGCAACCTCACGGCGCTGTCGGGCGAGTCGCTGGGCCACCTGCGGGGGCTGGGCGCCCTGCGGCTGCGGCACCTGGCCATCGCCGCCCTGGAGGACCAGAATTTCCGGAGGCTCCCGGGCCTGCTGCACCTGGAGATCGACAACTGGCCGCTGCTGGAGGAGGTGGGCGCCGGCAGCCTGCAGGGTCTCAACCTGACCTCGCTGTCCGTCACGCACACCAACATCACCGCCGTGCCCGCAGCCGCGCTCCGCCACCAGGCGCACCTCACCTGCCTCAACCTGTCCCACAACCCCATCAGCACGGTGCCGCGCGGCTCCTTCCGCGACCTGGTCCGCCTGCGCGAGCTGCACCTGGCCGGCGCCCTGCTGGCCGTGGTGGAGCCGCAGGCCTTCCTGGGGCTGCGGCAGATCCGCCTGCTCAACCTCTCCAACAACCTGCTGTCCACGCTGGAGGAGAGCACCTTCCACTCGGTCAACACGCTGGAGACGCTGCGCGTGGACGGGAACCCGCTGGCCTGCGACTGTCGCCTGCTCTGGATCGTGCAGCGCCGCAAGACGCTCAACTTCGACGGGCGGCTGCCGGCCTGCGCCACCCCGGCCGAGGTCCGCGGCGACGCGCTGCGCAGCCTGCCCGACTCGGCGCTCTTCGAGTACTTCGTGTGCCGCAAGCCCAAGATCCGCGAGCGGCGGCTGCAGCGCGTCACGGCGGCGGCGGGCGACGACGTGCGCTTCCAGTGCCGCGCCGAGGGCGAGCCGGCGCCCACCGTGGCCTGGGTGACGCCGCGCCACCGCGCCGTGACGGCCGACAGCGCGGGGCGCGCGCGCCTGCTGCCCGGGGGCACGCTGGAGATCCGGGGCGCGCGCCCGCAGGACAGCGGCACCTACACGTGCGTGGCCAGCAACGCGGGCGGCAACGACACCTACTTCGCCACGCTGAGCGTGCAGCCCGGGCCGGCCGCCAACCGGACCCCGGGCGAGGGCCGCAACGAGACGCAGGCGGCCGCGCGCTTCCCGCTGGACCTCACCACCATCCTCGTGTCCACCGCCATGGGCTGCATCACCTTCCTGGGCGTCGTGCTCTTCTGCTTCCTGCTGCTCTTCGTGTGGAGCCGCGGCCGCGGGCAGCACAAGAACCACTTCTCGGTGGAGTACTCCTTCCGCAAGGTGGACGGGCCGGCGGCCGCGGCGAGCCAGGGCGGCGCCCGCAAGTTCACCATGAAGATGATCTGACGGCCCGCGCCGGCCGCCCCACGAGCACCTATGCACTCCCCGCGCCCGGCGCCACTTCCCCCCCTTTTTGTAGGGATCCGACCACAGGACTGTTTTTTCATCAGGACTCATCTTTTGCATAGTCTCTCGAGCATTTTCTAAAGGTTTCACCCCGTCTTCCTGTCCCTGCTGAGCTGGGTGGGAGCCCGGAGACCCCCGGAGCCCTCTCTGCGGATGGTTCACACACACACACACACACACACACACACACCCCGCCCCTAGCTGGGGGCCGCTGACACCGCTCACACCCTGAAGGACCATGGCCTACACCCAGGGCGTGGGGGGCCGCCCAGCCCCCCGGGAAGGCCCGCCTGGACGCTCCACTCCACACACCGAGCACAAAGATGTTCACAGCCAGGACACACCCGTGGACACACAGCTCCAAAGCGGACCGGAACCGGCCGACCCTGAACCGGGGCCCCGGGCTGCCGAGCTCACCTCGAGCACGCAGGGCCTTCGTGAGAGCACAGCTTGCACCTGGGACATACTCTGCTCACTCAGGACACACCGGCTCACACCCGGGACGCACGCATACCACACCGAGACACCCAGCTCATCCTTGGGACAACCCTAGCTCACACCGGGGGTGCACTCGGCTCACAGCCAGGCCACGCTCCGCTCACACGCGACATCCAGCTCACACTCAAGACGCACACAGCTTAGACCCAGCAGACACTGAGGGCCCCCAGGCTGCAGAGCTGGCTGTGGGGACCCAGGGCTCCCCTGAGAGCACAGCTCACACCCCAGACGTGCACAGATCACACCTGAGACGCACTCGGCTCACACTCAGCTCCCATTCAACTGGCTGCCTCTGGGGGAGTGTCAGGGCTGCACTGAGGTCTTGCAGAGCAGGTAGTGCTCCCGCTGGGGGCCCAGCACGAAACAGGCTAGTCCGGGCTCCTGCCCCAGACTCTCCCCCAGGCCGGGACCTACCAGCCCAGCAGGGTGGGCTGCCCGCTAGGAGAAGCCATCTCCCCCGCTTCCTCCACCACCCCCAACAACAGCCACTTGCCTCCTCTGCCCACGCCACAGGGGAGGGGCACCCGCCCTGGCCCCTGGCTGGGGTGCATGGCTTCTGGGGTGTCCCCCTCCAGCAGGCCAGCTGGAGTGACCTTCAGTCCTGAGTCTACACGACCCCTCAGCCAGCCTCAGAGGGGCCCCAGTGCAGCCCTACCAGGCCCGGCCCAGTGCTGTGACCTGCAGCATCTGCGGGGAATGAGGCCAGAGAGTGTTTGAGGTTCTGGGGGTCCCCGTTAAGTGCAGTCTCTGCCACTTTGGAGCACAGCTAGGGCTAAAGGGTAAGGGAGCCACAGGCAGACAGAAGCTCAGGTTAAGGAAGAACTCCCCTAAGTTTACTGCTCTGTTACTCTTCAGATAGTGAGCTCCCCATCACTGGGGATAAGCAACAGGAGCTGACGTTTTACAGAACTCTTCAGGCACCACATGGGGTCCATCCATGACCCTGCCTCTGCCAGGTGGATTACTGCCCCCACCCTCCACCTGGGCCAGATGACAGGGCATTGTTTGAGGAAGGGGCACAGGAAACACTGTGGGACCCCTCGACTAGTAAGGGGCTTGGCCACCCCCCCAGGAGGTTAGGACAGTATTCTTAAGGACCTCGTAGGAAGGCTCGAAACCAGGTCTGTTCCCTTCCAGGTGTGCAATTATAGCTGATAGCTGAGAACTCCTGGACCCTGGGGTCCTCATCTGTGACGTAGGTCTGAGGTCAAATCCACAGCTGCATAGATCTGAGGCCACATCCACGGACTGGCTTGATGGTTGTCCTGGATCCCGGATCCTTCAAGATCTTTCTGAGATGAGCCGGAGAGAAAGCTGGGCCAAGCCTGGGGGTTTTGAGCACAGGATTCAGACAGAACCCATAGGGGATGCTGGCCTTCCCCGGGCTGTGTGGCTGGACACATCGGGAGGCCTTGGTCCTGCTCCCACCTGGCTCAACCCCGCTCGTGGCAGGGCGTAGCAACGGCCGAAGGGGGTGTCCTGTGCCCCCGAACTCCACCTGAGTTGGGCAGAACCGACTGGTTTTCTCCCTTCACATCCTCCTGACCTTGGTTGCCATAACAACCCAAGGGCCCCTCAAAATGACATCCAAGTGCCTTTAGCATCATCAGCGATGGGAGGGGCGTGTTCTCAGCAGCGTCAGGACACGCACACCGGCAGCGCCCTGGGATCCCCCACCTCCCACCCCAACATGAACCCGGAACCCCCCAGGCCCCCAGCCCCCTCCTGCTGTATTTGGTTGGAATCCAATAAAAACGAAGCTGATTTAATAACAGACTTCAGAGCCTTGTTTGTTTGTTTGTTTCCCACGCTCATGGGAGGAGTGGGGGCAGGAAGGAGTGGCTGCTGGGGTGCCCAGGGGAACCGTCTGGCTCGTCGCGGGGCGCCTGCAGGGATGGAAAGACTCTCGGTGAAGGCTTCAGGTCTGGCTTCGGGAGTGCCCGCGCTGTTCCGGGGCCGCTCCCCAGAGCCTGTACTAACTCCTTCCGGGCAGGTGAGAGCCCTGAGGGTTGGGTCCTCTTAGGATCTCACTTTCCAGGTGGGCAAAGGGAGGGTCAGGGATGGGAAGCATTTGCCCAGAGTCCCCGGCCGAGGGAAGGTGGGGTGCTCCCTGCTGCGCTTCCTCCCTCCAGGTCAGGGGGATCCCGGAAGCCTCCCTGCTTCGGGGGGCTCGGAGAAAAAGCAGGCAGCTTTAAAAAAAAAAAAAGATTTATTTGTTTGTTTATTATTTAACTCAGCTCTACCCCCAACGTGGGGATCGAACTCACACCCAGGGTTCAAGAGTCACGTGTTCTTCTGACTGAGCCTGCAGCTTTTAGGGGCACCTGGGCGGGTCAGGTGTCTGCTCTCGGTTTCGGCTCAGGTCGTGATCCCGGGGTCCTGAGATCGCGCCCCACATCAGGCTCCCTGCTCAGCGCGGAGCCAGCTTGGAATGCTCTCTTTGCCGGAGTCTCCCCGCTCCTCACACAGGGGCAGGCACTCTCTCTCTCAAATAAAAATAATTTGTGGGGTTTTTTTTTTTTTTTGTGGGTTTTTTTTTAAAAGAGCTTTTAAGCCAAGCACTTTTTTTTTTTAATTTTTTAAGATTTTTTATTTATTTAACAGACAGAGATCACAAAGTAGGCAGAGAGGCAGGCAGAGACAGAGAGAGGGGGAAGCAGGCTCCCTGCCAAGCAGAGAGCCCGATGCGCGGCTCGATCCTAGGACCCTGGGATCATGACCTGAGCTGAAGGCAGAGGCTTTAACCCACTGAGCCACCCAGGTGCCCCTAAGCCAAGCACTTTAACCGCCCTTTCTGGAAGGAGGTAGGCGAGTCAGACCAGTCAGCAGACTCTGACCTGGGCGAGATGCCCACGGGCGGCCTGTCATGAGCCACTCAGGGCCTCTCTCCAGGCCTCCGTCTTCCCATCTGACGCTGGGAAGAAGTGTCCTTTCCCGCGCTGCAGGATGGGGACGCATCAGGCTGCGGGAGACCCTCCATGCCTGACTTCCAAGAGGCTGCTAGGCGAGGACGCTGGCCCTAGGAGCCTCCCTTCCCCAGTCCTCCCACAGCGAAGGCAGGACAACTCATCCCTGTGCAGGGACGCCCAGCTCCCTGGTTTAAACCAGGTCCAGGACCCAGGATGTCCTGAGTCTGGCTCGTTCTTGGGCTGGGGCTGAGGGGGTCCTCCTTCCAAGGCCCAGCTGAAAAGGAACCCAAACAGAGGATGGGCCACTCACAGGGTGTCTGTGGTCCCCCCCAAAATAGAGGACAGGGGTCCAGTCAGCATGCCTGGGCCCAGGAGGGGGGCGCTGAACATCCCTGCCTCGGTTTCCTCTCCCAGGTACAGCCGGAATGGCGAACGGGTTCCTCTAGCAGCGCCTGCCCACCACGCATCTCCGAGCCCCATCCCCCGGCGCAGACCCACGTTCCGTGTGGCTCCCCTCTCTTCCAGGCCCCTCCAGCCTTTGCCCTCCCCAGGGAGTCCCCGAGCCGTGCCCAGGGACGCCCATAACGGAACTGAGAGGCTTACAACACCTGGGATCTCTTAGCCGACCGTCTGGAGCTCGGAAGTGTAGAAGGGGTCAGCAGGGCTGGTTCCCCCGGCGGCGCAGGCCCGGGCGTCTCCCTGTTGACTGTGCTGAGCCGAGGCCAGGGGTCCCCAGTCCTGAGCCTCAGGGGAGGCCCGCCCCCGTGGGGGGCTCGGCGGGGTACAGGGCACTCTGCCCTCCCCTCCTGAGAAGGCCCCCGGAGCACTCAGAGGAGAGGCCCGCCCGAGGCAGGCAGCCCATCCCCAGGCATGGCCGCCACCCTGCCCCATCCTGGGAGCAAAAGTCCCCGAGATGTCACCCGGGTCCCAGCCGGCCGCCCGCTCCCTGCCCCCACCCCAGCCTCGGCTTGGCCACGTTGCCACGCAGGGTGGGGACCAGGCTGGGGTGAGCGAGGCCCTCCCCTCGGGCACAAAATGGAAGGGCAAGCCCGGAATTCGGTCATCCAAATCCGCAATCCGCAAAGAAAACGAACTCCCGTCCTAGCTCCACCGCGAGCAAGAATCCATCTCTTAAATAAAGCAGCCCCCGCGCAGGACCCCGCCGGGCCAGGTTCCAGGGACTGTCACTTACCCACAGCGCCGGGAGGCCCCGGGCCAGCCAGCCAGCTACGTCTCTTCAGTCTCACGTGGGAACGTTCTTTATCTTGACGACGCAGTGGGGTTTTCTGGCCTCACCTTCCATTCCGTGCTCCGGGGTGCCTGGTGCGCTCCCCGGGGGCCGGTCACAGCCAGCTGCCGGCTGGGGGGCCCACAGGTGTCCTGCTGGGAAAGGAGCTCAGACGGGTGTGGGCAGCGCGGGCACCTCTGGTCCCACCTTGATGGCCCGGAGTTGCGAAATCTGACCCTCGGAGCCCATACCCTCCCCGCACCCTCCCTCCTGTCTCGAGGTTCCGAAGCCGCCCGGGGTCACGGGGCGCCCACCAGTGACAGATAGAGACAGTCAATCGTGTCGGTTCAAGAAGTTGAGTGTGGGGAGAAGGGAGAACACGGGATCAAGTCAGGGAACCTCACGCTGGAAAGGCCTTGAGCTTGGTCTGTCACTGTTGCCCAGAATGGGGCCGGGGACCCCAGTGGAAACTGGTCACAAGTGGCTGCACCTGCTTCCCCCGCAGCCAGGGCCCTGGGCACCCAGCACGGGCCCGAGGACCCATCACCGGGCCTGGCCCGGCCCTGGAGCCCCACAAGAATTCCCTACCCTCTCTGCGCTCCCTGCCCCGAGGGAAACCACAGGGGCGGGGACAGAAACCCAGCGCGGACTGTGCCCGCAGGGGATGTCTCCGCTTTCCCTTCACGGAGGGGGCGGGGCGCCCTTGCCCCGAGACCGGGCGGCAAACTTCCGCCCAAACAGGGCTGAGTTCCAGCGTCTGGGCCCCCGGGTTTTCACCGATCTTGCTTTTCCCGTGTGGCAATCGTAGACCAACCGTCCAGAGCTCAGAGGGGCGCTTGCTCCCGCCGGTCCCACCCCGGGTCCCGGGCTGGGCGGGCAGAGGGCAGGCGGGCGGGGCGGGAAGTGGGTTCCCAGGGCTGCTCGGAGGACCCTGCGGAAGGGGAAGTGAAAACCAGGGAGGAAAGAGCCGGCCTGGGGGCGTTTCTCGCTGCCCAGCGTTGCCGGGGTCTGGCTCCCCACTGCCGTCCTCCGTTCATCGTCTAAGCGCAGGGACCGTCCCCGTGTCACCCTCTCCCCGGCCCCCCACGCTTGGCCCAGGCCAAGTCCTCTGCCTGGAGTGCCCTTCCCATCTTGGAGGGAGGCGTCCCCTGCGGCCTGGGGAAGTGAGGCAGAGAGCACCCCTCCCTGCGGTCTGACCGTTGCACGGAGCTTCCGGGTGGCTGCGGGCCACAGGTCAGCCCGGACAGGGCCACGGCACCCGCCCCGGAGTTTGACCCCAAGGCCGCCTCCGCCCCCCCATCACTCGGGTCCTGCAGGTAGGGGCCCCGGAGGGGTGCTGGGGCAGGGGGCGGGCAGAAGCAGCACCTCGTGGAGGTCAGGGTGACAGGGGTCCGGGGGGGCGCGGCCGGGCTGCCGAGCTCTGGGAAGGAGACCTGGTGCTGTCGTAGGCCCCCAGCTGACCCCCCATCCCTGGCCCGGCCGTCAGAACTGGACCTTCTATTCAGTCCGTGTCACAAAAGCACAGGGTCCTTCCCATGGCCCTGGACAGCTGAGAGGTGATGTTCCTGCCTCACCCATGAGGAGAGGAGCCCAGGGACGGCGACCCCCCACCACCCCAGGGCCACCAACAGATCAGTCCGGACAAGACAGCCGAGGCTGCCCCCCACGCCCCCAACTCTGCCCACCCCCACCCTGCAGCATGAGCGGCCCTGAGCCACCCACCAAGACCCCTGGGCCTGAGGCCCCGACCTGGCCGACTCCGCCCACCTACAGCAACCTGGGTGAGCCCCCGGGGCCTGGCTGGAGGACGGGGGCGGCAGGGGCGGGCAGCCAAGCCCAAGGGCTTGGGGAGGCCCGTGCCCCAGGGCGGCTTGGCTCGCACGCAGTGTCACAGTCCCTAGAAAACTCTGCTGAGGGAGGGAACAGCTGGGAGCACCAGCACATACACAGGAGGAAGCTGGGGCTCCCAGAGGTGTGGGTACCTGGCTGGAGCCCCACAGGGACACAGAGTCACCTGGTGTGGGCTGGACGCCTCTGGGCCACTGACGCATCGCTCCTCTGTGAACTGGGGGGGGCACCCGTACCCCACGGGGCCACTCTTCCCATCCTGTAGGTGGGGCAGTGGTGGCCGAGGGGCCCGAGCCCCGCATGTCCTCACCCCTGCCCTGCCCCCCCCCATCAGGCGAGGTCCGCGCCCAGCTGCTGCCTTCCAAGGTCTGCCGCCCCCGGATCTCAAGGCCCCCCTTGACTGACCCGCAGCCCCTGCCCCCACCCCTGCCCAAGAAGACCCTGGCCAGGACCCGGTCCCTGCCCACCCACGGGGCCCCCAGCGCCGGCCCCACTCCTGCAGGGCAGCCTCGGAGGCCCTTTCTGGGGTCCCACAGTGTGGACGAGAGCCAGGCTGGCAACGACCAAGCGTGGGCCCGTGGTCCCCCTGTGGAGCCACATATTCGCTCGCTCGACAGCCCGCTGGGCCTCGGCTGGCCGGACCTGCACCGCCCCGAGCCCGTGCGCGCCTTCCTGGAGGCCCGGCAGCTGGAAGGCGTCCGTTCGGTGCACGCCCGGCTCCGGGCCCGGCTGCTGGGGGGCCACCCGGGCCCCTGCCACCCCGGCCACGGCTTCCGCCTCCTGGACAGCTCGCCATGTGTGGACAGCGGGGACGCCCTCTACTACCGCCTGGTGCGGATGGGCGACGAGGCATGGCACATGCTGGCTGCCAAGGTGAGCCCCGCCCGTGCCCCCACTCCTTGGAACCGTCCCCAGTGTCCCACTTTGGGCGTCATCTGGGACGCACGTTGCTCGGGCTTCCCGTCTTAATCTGTGACAGACGCGCACTAACACAGCCCGGGGAACCACGTGTCCGAGGTGTGGGGCCATGGACACCCGAGTCGCCAGGGAGTCCTAACCGCCACGCCTCCTGGGTGCCCCGCAATCTGCATTTTCGCCCAGTCTCTAGGGAACTCCGGCGAAGAAAGCCACCGCGCTCCGGGGCCACCGTATTAACAAGACGTATAACAGGTAGCCTCAGCCACCATCAGCGTGTCGAGCCCCTCTGCGCGCCCCGAGCCGTCCTACGGAGCCCAAGGCGCCCTTACGCACCAAATCCCCACACACCCTTTGCGACACAACTGTCACCACGCTTGTCATAAGATCCTTCCGTTTTTATGCGCCACTCAGGGAGAAAAAAAAATAGATCCCTGTGAAGCCACCGGTGTCAGACGCAGACGTTTTCAGGCGATGCTCAGCAATTAGGCTGTGCTGGGGGGCCCGACCCGCTCAAACCCATAGCGCGAGGGAGGGTAGTGCTGCTGGCCGCGCGGGTCACGGACGGCCGCTGGACCCTGACTCCCGCGTGGAAGCCCCCGCCCTGCCCCAGCGATTCTAATGTAATTCCCAGAGCTGGTGCTCCCCTGACCTTCTAGAAAGAGCTTTGCTGTCCTGCACTGTGGCTTCTGAGGCCCTGAGCCGGGGCCGGGCCCCACCAAGATGTGCCGAGTGTCAGCTCGGATCTCAGGATCAGACAGAGCCGCGAGCGAAAGGCCTCCTCGGTCGTAGCTTTGACGCTCACGGCTGCTGCACACTAACGTTCTGCGCGTCTCGGCTCCGACTAAACAGAGGATGAGGCTTATGTTCACGTTTCTCAGCAGGTGTAGAATGCGGCTACTGGAGACGTCCCATGATCCCGCAGCCTGGGTCGTATGTCTATGGGATGGCCTGGCCTTGGCACCTGCGCTGCCCACCTCCTCGCGCCTCTGAGGGGCTGCAGTCCGGCCCCTAAACCCCATCGTCCTTAGCAGAGCTTTCCCGAAAACCATGCTGGCGACAGACGGCCAAATCAACATGCTCCAACTCCTGCTTCTGCAGGCCGAGCGCGCAGCAGGGGCGGCCGAAGGCTGCTGGCAGAGCGCCGGCGGGGTCTCCGCGCTCAGGCCCCTGACGGCCCCCCCTTTGCCCCTCAGGTGCCCAAGCCGGGAGCCGAGAAGCCCCACCCGTGGGGCCTGGAGCTGCAGGCCCGCTGGGCCCCCCCTTTCACCCTGCAGGGGCTGTGCGGCCTGGTGCCCGAGGGCGCACTGCCCGGCGTGCCCTGGAGAGGCCCCGTGGTGCTGGCGGCTGAGGTGCCCGAGCGCACGCTGACCCAGTGGCTGTCCGAGGTGGGCAGGCGGCCGCTGCCCACGGAGTTCCCCCGGGTCGTGGCCCTGCTGCTGCTGCAGCTCACGTCGGCGCTGGAGTACCTGGAGGCTCGGGGCGCAGCCCTAGCAGAGCTGCGGCCCGAGAACCTGCTGCTGGTGGCACCCCGGGGCTGTGCTCCGGCCGGGCCCCCTCGCCTGCTGCTGGCCGACTTTGGCCGCATCCACCCACGGCCCCCGGGACCCCCGGGCGCCCACACGCAGCAGCTAAGCCAGCTGCTCCGTGCCCTCCTGGG
>RCUC01165893.1:0-55008 GCA_003697995.1 Taxidea taxus jeffersonii
GTTGTGTTTTCATTATCATTTGTTTCCATGGTTTTTTTCAATTCTTCTTTAATTTCCTGGTTGACCCATTCATTCTTTAGCAGGATGCTGTTGAGTCTCCATGTATTTGTGCTCTTTCCAAATTTCCTCTTGTGATTGAGTTCTAGCTTCAGAGCATTGTGGTCTGAAAATATGCAGGGAATGATCCCAGTCTTTTGATACCTGTTGAGACCTGATTTATGACCCAGGATGTGATCTATTCTGGAGAATGTTCCATGGGCACTAGAGAAGAATGTGTATTCTGTTGCTTTGGGATGGAATGTTCTGAATATATCTGTGATGTCCATCTGCTCCAGTGTGTCATTTAAGACCTTTATTTCCTGTTGATCTTTTGCTTGGATGATCTGTCCATTTGAGTGAGGGGTGTATTAAAGTCTCCAACTATTATTGTATTCTTGTCAATGTGTTTCTTTGATTTTGTTATTAATTGGTTTATATAGTTGGCCACTCCCATGTTAGGGGCATAGATATTTAAAATTGTTAGATCTTCTTTTTGGACAGACTCTTTGAGTATGATATAGTGTCCTTCCTCATCTCTTATTATAGTCTTTGGCTTAAAATCTAATTGACCTGATATAAGGATTGCCACCCCAGCTTTCTTCTGATGTCCATTAGCATGGTAAATTGTTTTCCACCCCCTCACTTTCAATCTGGAGGTGTCTTCAGGTCTAAAATGAGTTTCTTGTAGGCAGCATATTGATGGGTTTTGTTTTTTTATCCATTCTGAAACCCTGTGTCTTTTTATTAGGTCATTTAGCCCATTTACGTTCAGGGTAACTATTGAGAGATATGGATTTAGTGCCACTGTATTGCCTGTAAGGTGACTGTTACTGTATATTGTCTCTGTTCCTTTCTGATAATACTTTTAGGCTCTCTCTTTGCTTAGAGGACCCCTTTCAATATTTCCTGTAGAGCTGGTTTGGTGTTTACAAACTCTTTCAGTTTTTGTTTGTCCTGGAAGCTTTTTCTCTCTCCTTCTATTTTCAATGATAACCTAGCTGGATAAAGTATTCTTGGCTGCATGTTTTTCTCGTTTAGTGCTCTGAGTATATCATGCCAGTTCTTTCTGGCCTGCCAGGTCTCTGTGGATAAGTCTGCTGCCAATCTAATATTTTTACCATTGTACGTTACAGACTTCTTGTCCCGTGCTGCTTTCAGGATTTTCTCTTTGTCGCTAAGACTTGTAAATTTTACTATTAGATGGTGGGGTGTGGACCGATTCCTATTGATTTTGAGGGGTGTTCTCTGCACCTCAGGGATTTTGATGCTTGTTCCCCTTGCTATATTAGGGAAATTCTCTACAATAATCCTCTCCAGTATACCTTCTGCTCCTATTTCTCTTTCTTCTTCTTCTGGAATCCCAATTATTCTAATGTTGTTTCGTCTTATGGTATCACTTATCTTTCGAATTCTCCCCTCGTGGTCCAGTAGTAGTTTGTCTCTCTTTTGCTCAGCTTCTTTATTCTCTGTCATTTGGTCTTCTATATCACTAATTCTTTCTTCTGCCTCATTTATCCTAGCAGTAAGAGCCTCCATTTTTGATTGCACCTCATTAATAGCTTTTTTTATTTCAACTTGATTAGATTTTAGTTCTTTTATTTCTCCAGAAAGGGCTTTTATTTCTCCTGACAGGGTTTCTCTAATATCTTCCATGCCTTTTTCGAGCCCGGCTAGAACCTTGAGAATCGCCATCCTGAATTCCAGATCTGACATATTACCAATGTCTGTATTGATTAGGTCCCTAGCCTTCGGTCCTGCCTCCTGTTCTTTTTTTTGTGGTGAGTTTTTCCGCCTTGTCATTTTGTCCAGATAAGAATCCGCTGTTCTCCTTGTTACGTGAACTTGGTCTTGACTGGATTTCTTTGATCTTCTGGGGGAGGGGCCTGTTGTAGTGATTCTCAAGTGTCTCTGCCCCAGGCGGAATTGCACCACCCTTACCAGGGGCTGGGCTAAGTTATAATCCTCTCAGGTTCGCTTTCAGGAGCTTTTGTTCCTTGAAGGCTTTACATAGCGTTCCAGAGGACGGTAATGAAAATGGCGGCCTCCCAAACTCCGGTTCAGAGGAGCTGAGAGCTAGGGGCTCCAGTCTTCAGTGCGCCTTCCGAGAAAAGCGTTTAATCACTCCCGTCTCCCCAGCCTCCGGCCGCGCTTAGAGAAAATCGTGCATAATCAGTCCCGTCTCACTGGCTTCTGGGAGCGCTCAGAGCTCACCCAGCCTGTGACCAAGCGTCTCTGTCTCTGGCAGAGTCCCACCTGGAGTCTCCGAACCCCGTAGATCCCTGAGCTCTCCCGGGTCGGAGTCTCCCCCGATCTTGTGGAGACCCCTCGCAGAGAGCACTGGCCCGTGTCACAGAGCAGCGGCCCATGTCTCAGACCACAGCTCTAGGAAACCTCGGCTCTGTCTCCGCAGCTAGTTTCCCTGCTCTAATATCTATGAGCTGTGCAACACTCACATACCCCCAATCCTTCTGTAACCCTGTGGGACCTGAGTCCACGCTGTCCCCGCGAGGTCTTCACCCCAGTTTAGCCTCTGGAGTGATGTCCCTCCCTGGAGTAGACTTTTAAAAGTCCTGATTTTGTGCTCCGCCGCTTGCCGGGAGCCGATCCCTCCCCCTGGGGTCTATCTTCCCGACGTGTTGGATTCACTTCTCCGCTGGTCCTACCTTTTAGAAAGTGGTCGATTTTCTGTTTCTAGAATTGTTGTTTTTCTTCTCTTCGATCTCCTGTTGGATTTGTAAGTGTTTGGAATGGTTTGATAGGTTATCTAGCTGATCTACTGCTGCCTGATGTCTCAGCCTGCTACTTCTCCGCCATCTTGACTCCTCTGTGATATCTCGTTGTTGTCTTAACTTGTAGTTCATTGTTGACATAATATGGAGCACTTTTTGTATTCTTACTTGCCATCTGTATATCATCTTTGGTGAGGAGTCTGTTAAGGTCTTGGCCCACTTTAAAATCAGGTTGTTTTATTCTGGTTAAGTTTTAAGAGTTCTTTGTATACTTTGGATACTAGTCTTTTGTTAGATGTGTCTTTTGCAAATATTTCCTGCTGGTCTATGGCTTGCCTTCTCATTTTCTTCATATGTCTTCTGCATAGCAGTTTTTCATTTTAACCAAGTCCAACTTATAAATAATCTCTTTCATGGATTCTGTCTCGGGTGTTTTAGGTAAAAAGTTATTGCTAAACTCAAGATCATCTAGATTGTCTCCTATGTTATCTTCTAGGAATTTTATTGTTTCATGTTTTACTTTCCATTCTGAGTTAATTTTTGTAATGGGTGTAAGATCTGTGTCTAGACTGATTTTTTTTTTTTTTTTTTGCTTGTGGATGTCTCGTTGTTCCTACACCATTTGTTGAAGAGACTGTCTTTGCTCCATTTTATTGTCTGTTCCTTTAGCAAATATCAGTTAACTCTATTTATTTGGATTTATTTCTGGGCTCTCTGTTCTGTTTCATTGATCTATTTGTTCTTTTGCCAATACAATATTGTCTTGAATAGTGTACCTTTATAGTAATTCTTAAAATAAGGGAGCATCAGTCCCCCAACTTTATTCTTCCCCTTCAATACTGTATATTGGCTTTTCTGGGTCTTTTGCTTCTCCATGTAAACTTTAGAATCAATTTGTTATCCATAAAATAACTTGGTGGGTTTTGATTGGGGATAACCCATTTTTTCATTTACTCTTTCCTTTGGCTACTCTTTTATTAAACCCACCTATTGAAATCTTAATTTCAGTTATCACATTTTTCAGTTTCGGTATGACCTTTTTTTTTTTTTTAAAGATTTTATTTGTCAGAGTGAGAAAGCGTGTGCACAAGCAGGGAGAACAGCAGGCAGAGGGAGAAGCAGGCTCCCCACTGAGCAGGGATCCCTGTGTGGGGCTCAATCCCAAGGTCGGGGATCATGATCTGAGCAGAAGGCAGGTGCTTAACTGACTGAGCTACCTAGGAGTCCCTCAGTATGTCCATTTAAAAATAAATAAATAAATTCCAATTATCCTGTGAAGTTTCCTGTATTTTACTTATTTTCTTTTTAGTTACAGCTATTTCAAAATCTCTGTGTGATAACTGTAATATTGGAATATCTAATGAGTTGATCTTTTGGTTATTTTTTCTCTTAGCTTTGACCTTTTTGACCTGTTTTGTAGCATATTTGATGGTTTGTATTGATTGTATATGAAATATTATAGAAACCCTGGATGATGTTACCTGCTTCCAGAAAGAAATTAATTTTTTTTTCCTGACAAGTAGATGAAGTATAAACAGATAAGCTTTTGGTCAATACTGGGTTTTAGACTTTGTTAGAACTGATCTATTTTCTGTTGGCCTTTACTCCTTGGATGCAGTTATTATGTTTTCTAGAGTAGAGATAGAGCCTTTTGGAGTCTCAGTAGAAATACTGGATTATTTATCTGAGCTTCTACCTATATCAACTTGAGACAATTGACACATTTGCTCAGCTATTTTGGTTTCCTAGGTGTTGCTTTCCATTTGATTTCTTGGTGTGTCAGCTTGGAACATGCACAGTTTGGGAATTGGCAAATATCTGAAGAAGAAATTACACACAGAAATTTGGGCTCACTTCTCTTGAATCTTGGTCCTTCAAATCTCAGGTTACTTGGAAGTTCAGAACTCCAGTCTCTGTACTCCCAACTCATTGAAATTGTTGCAAGCTCTAGCCCATTGCATTCTACTCAGCTTCTACTCCCAGTACACAGAGAATTGGCAAATTCCTAAGTAAAGTGCAGACAAGTATGGAACTCACCTCCCTGTGTTTCTTCCTCTCTCTCAGAAGGTGATCCCTCAAGTCCCAGCTTCCTTGATTACTTACCTTGGAGTTCAGATAAATATTCCTTAAAAAGAGTTGTTTTTTATCTTATTCAGATTGTGTAATTGTCCCTCTCAGACATTACAGTAGAAGCTACTGTCTCCTGGCTGGAGGCAGAAGTCTAAGATCTTGCATTTCATTTGATCCTCAACAAATTTGTGAAATGATCCTGACATGAAATGGAGTCTTACGAAGTTTAGTTAGCCTGCCATGGCACAAACCAAATAAGATAAATAAGTGGTCCTAGAGTTAGGTCAAGGTACTCTTACTCTTTACCATCAGCTAAAGCCTGAAATATATTTTGTACTCAGTTTTGGATTCTGAGAGCCACTAAACTATTTCTTTTTAATTCTATTGGCTGAAACATTCATTTTATTTCCTTGTTAGTATGGTCGGTGCTAAAAAGGAAATTCTGAGCACTTAATGATGTAACAGCAGTGCTTATGTTCCTTAAATTGACACAAATTTGAATATAGCTTGTACCTTTTTCCATTTTTTTTAAAGATTTAATTTATTTGACAGAGAGATCACAGGCAGGCAGAGAGGCAGGCAGAGATAGAGAGATGGGGAAGCAGGATCCCTATCTAGCAGAGATCCTGATGTGGGGCTCGATCCCAAGACTCTGGGATCATGACCTGAGCCGAAGGCAGAGGCTTTAGCCCACTGAGCTACCCAGGTGCCCCACCTTTTTCCATTTTATTTCAGTTGAATAACATAAAAACTGCTGATTCATTTTTTATAGGTATGTTGAACATGAGCTTCCTTCATAAATAGATGTTAAATAATCATTTATCTAGTTGCCTGGGAATCTGCTCTGCATCTGTATTGTCACACTCTATCTTCTGGAATCTTATAGTCACAGTGTTGTAGCTATGTAAGAAGATTTTCAACCTATAGATTTATAATGTCCTATGTTTCTAAAATCTTAAACTAATCTTCAAGGAAGCCATTTTTGAAGTTGCATTGAAAGACGATCCATGTAAGGCATCTTATTCTCAAGCAAATTCTATACTCTCTTTAGGAATATATGGTATTTGGGTATGATGAAAACAGAAGGCAACAGAGGGGTTCAACTTTGTGAATGCCACAAAATTCCACTATGTGGGTTAGCATAATGTTGTGGACCCATGACATCTATGGGGTGGGGCAATGATAATTTTATATCATCAAACTGGAAAGATTATTTCCACTGGTGGACTTTATTAGCATACTTTTCCTTAGAAAATATTTGTCAGTCTCTTAATGTTCTCAAAACACTTTTACACTCATTATCCCACTGAATTCCCATAAGTACCCTGACAAGTAAGCAGAACAAATCTTATCCTCTATTTTACAGATGAGGCTGGAGACATTGTTCCCTTCTAGTGTAACACTCTTAGGAACTGAGTAAAACTGGGACTTGAACACAGGTATTCTGACTTTTTTTACCCTAGACTTTTCTATTAGACCCAGTCTAATAGAAATGTCTAATGCAATATGTATGGGAACTGAGCAAGGGCTCTCTAGAAGCTGTACTTTGGTCTAAGTTCTAAAAGACCAACAGGAGAGATGACTTTGGTCATGGAATCTTTTCCATGTACCACACACCTGACGTTTTACATCTCCCCCTACTTCCATTCCCTGTTTTAGTAATGGGAGATCCTGGAAAAATGCCCCTTTGGCCAATGTGCTAGTAAGTCTCTGACTTTTCATTTCAATAAGTCTTTCCCTGAGGGAAATTCAGAACAATCATTTGCCCTCTTGGAGCAAGTAGCAGTAAGATTCTTAAAAATTCTTGTTTTTCTCGGAGACAAGGCCCTGCAACTACCTTAAAGAAACCCAGTGTTCTGTGGGAGAATAATATTGAACAGGGCGAGGGAAGTACAGCTTGTGAGTCATAAATATTTACATTTCGTGGAGGCTTTGAGTAAGATTAAGAGGGCTGAACAGCACGACTTTCTGTGAGGAGGTGGCATCACATTCTCTGAAATAGCCGAGGTGATACTGCTCAGGCCTCCAGCAATAATATAAATAAAGTTTCTGAAAGGTATTTTTTCCATTGTTCAAGGCTCTGCAGGTTCATTTAAATCTCTATTTTTCCAACTCTGATCGATTCTGCTTTTGTCATTTAAGGGCCATGGCTTGACCCACTCTCATCATTTGGGGAAATTTGCACAAAGAATGCATACACCAAATACATGGAAATTAGAAATATCAAGACAAACATTAACTCTTCTACTTCTCTTAAGCTGAACTGCTCAAAAACTGATAGCAAACACAACATAGGGATGCATTATAACATAGCATTCATCATTTAAGAATGCTTTTTGGGGGTTACTTTGATTTATTAGGGTTTGACTAGAATTCTAATTTCTTTGTTTTATTTGCATAACAAGGTTATGAATGATGAGGCAGCTAGAGCCAGACGTGTTGGCTCCAAGGTTTGCAATTTAAGTAGGGAGTATTTTGCAAGGGAGGGACAGAGGGAGGGAGAATTTACCCTTATAATATGCATAGCTTGCTGAAACCTGAGTTTCCCAGATTGTCTTCTTTGAGCTCTCATATCTGTAAGAATAAAGGAAAAGCAGGAGGGGGCACAGCAGACTTGGAGAGTGGATTAGCTTTCTTAAGTGGGGTGAATACATCCCAAAGCAGGAGCATTCCCATGATCCCTAGGTACTGGCTAGTATTTCCCATTGCTGAATGCTCTCTGCAAGAAAAATATATACTGATGCCGGAGAACACTGTAGGATAATATTTTCTAACATTCTCTTTGTTCAAAAATGGATAATAGCTAGAAATTGCTCTCTGTTACCATGACTATTGCCTCAAATATAGAGACAAGTTTGTATAAAGTAGGGGGAATTTCTCCTCAGAAATCTCTTATTCCCACTTAGGTCTCCTGGCCACATACTCATGAGAGGTCTCTGACCCAACTGTGGTAAACTGTTGGCTGTCTTCCCAGGTCTATGGAGGCAGAATAGTTGGGCTTGGGTATTGGGCATGTATATTAAAAACAAAAACTAAAAATCCCAAAAACAAACAAAACAAAAAAACCAAAAAAATTTTTAGGGGATTTTGATATGATCCTTATTACTTTACTCTTGTCCACATTTACCCGTCTGATCCCCCAGCTTTAAGCCCTAGCTCTAAGTGACTGAATGTCTAATTTGAACATTTAATGTGTGGTTGCCGCTTTGCACTCACCCTGCTTTAATGGGCTGCCCTCTCGGATCAGCATTTGCTCTTTATCAGTGACCTTCATAGCTTTGTTTCCAAAGAAGTAGCCAGGAGTTTCAAGGACATGGGGGACCCTATGGGGAGTAAATTTGGGATGAAGGATCATTTGGGGAGTGAGTATTCAAAAACCTTGTATAGAGGTGACCACCTATTCTAACTAAGTATAGGATTGTCTTTGTGCATAAACTTTGTGATGCTTAATGTATTGATAAAATTATTGAAAGAGCAAACTGAAATGTGATTGCCTTGTTTTAGTCCAGCCTAAGGCAAGGGACCTATCTGGAAATTGCCGTTTGGTTTTCTAATCCATTGAAGACCCCCAGATTTGCCCTTTGCTGCCAGTTTCACTTTCAATTTCGCCTTGACACTTGCATTAATTTTGTTTAGGAAACCCAGTTACCACACTGCAGATGAGATGGAGTTAGAAGTAGATGTGCTTAAGCTATATTGAACCTTAGAAAAGGAAAAAAAAAACTGATGCTCCTCAGGGACTCTCTGGGGAATGACAGGCCTGACTTTTTCTGGTCTTTTCCGATCAACAGCCACAGTGAAGAGTCACGTGGTGGTTCTGACTTCTGCTCTCAGCACCACCTCTTTCCCCCAGTGGCTGAGGCAGGCCTCTTAGAAAGCATCTCAGATACCAACCGAGATAGCTCAGGTATCAGCAGGAAAGGAAAAGAGGAACAATTCCTCTGGGCTATCAGAGTACTGTTTTCTTTTTCACCTTGGTGAGCCTCTGAAAGACATTCCTAAGCTTTCACTCCCAGGAAAAGTGATCCTTTATGCTGATCTCACTTGAGATAAGGGAAGACACTCTTCCTTGTCCGTCTGTGCTCTCCTGTTTGCTGGGGGGTAGTTCTGGGGAAAAAGGAGAGGCATGGATGAAAACCCAGTTTATTGAAGAATGATACACAAGCAACTGGTGGCATGCAAGAGGACTTTAGATGGTACAAAACAAACTTTTATAAATAATTTTTAAACAGTTGTGCATTATTTTTATAGCAACCTTCAATTTCAGGCAAATTAAGTGAATTTGTCATTATAACTGCATTGGAAAATTATTTTTAAAAACAGATTTATTTAGGGACGCCTGGGTGGCTCAGTTGGTTAAGCAGCTGCCTTCAGCTCAGGTCATGATCCCAGCGTCCTGGGATCCAGTCCCACATCGGGCTTCTTGCTCGGCAGGGGGCCTGCTTCTCCCTCTGCCTCTGCCTGCCACTTTGTCTGCCTGTGCTCGCTCGCTCGCTCTCTCTCTCTCTCTCTCTCTCTCTCTCGCTCTGACAAATAATTAAATAAAATCTTTAAAAAAAAACAGATTTATTTAGTGTATAAAAGGAATCACTTTAAGGAAAGGGATTAAAGGTCTAATAGTGCGGTTGATGTGCATATAGTACAACTTTCATGGTTCAGTATGGGAATGACTGTAGTTTAGGTAATGTTGGCTCACATAGGCCATGTTAGACTGTACCTAGCACTAGAAGAGTAGGGAACTTCTTAATTAAAATATTTAAAAATCTGTAGGCCATGACTATTATGTGGAGGTTAGCAGTTTGATCCTTCATGTTCTTTCAAAATTTTAGCTCTTGAAAAATGCCATTATTAGACATAGTATTATGAACTTAAAACCCACAATGTGGATTTTAAAAGGAGCAAGGGGTCCTGCCCGACTCTGAGCTTTTAATGTTCATTCTTGATTTGTTTGTTGAGTACTTAAAGCTAATTCTAAAACTCTGAACTGTGAGAGCCCATTGGTTTCCTCATTTAGTGCCTCTAAATCCATTCATCTCTATGCCTAGCGCTAATACTGCTTTCCTACCGTGAATTCAACTAATTCCCCGGGAGTCCTTCTGAAATCACAAATAATAAAATGCAAATGCTATTATTAATTGATTAGAAAATATTTGTAGAGAAGAAAATAGAAATTCAAGATCTCAAGATCTGTGTTTATTTATTCACTTAACAGTAGTTCTAAGAGATTTTTACTTTTTTGGGAGATACTCAGATTGAGTTGATGACATTAGGGTTGATGCACTAAAGCATCTCATTTCCACTGTGGAGAGTATGTTACTAACAGGATCCAAAATACAATGTTGTCATGGTTTTGTGAGAAGAGCTTTGGAGTTAGATGTAGGTGTGATTCTTGGTTTTTTCTCCTTCTAGTTATAATCTTGTATATGTCCCCTCTAAACCACAATTTCCTAAGGTACTAAATGGGGAAAGACAATATTTATTTTATGGGACTGTTGTGGGATTAATTTAGAAAAGTATAAAAAGGGCCTGGCATGTAAGCAGTATGCTTTTATCTTTATCTTTTCCTATAAGTGGAATTACCCCATTTAGCACTTTATTTTAAACTGATCTATTATATGCTTTTATTTAATTGCTTCTTAGTTCTGTCTCCATAAATCCATTATCATAGGGGCAATGTCATCCTGTGTGTGTTATCTGGAGTACTGAGGTCAGAGTTCATGCTTAGTATTCACAGATTAGAGAAGGATAAGATGACAGGTTAGGAAGCAGGGTGCTCATAGCCTCGTGGACTGGAAGAGACCTCTGAGTTGAGCAATGTTCTGTCTCTGGAATGCATCACAGTGGCAGGCAGTGAAACTTTCTAATGGAGTTGACCTCACAAGGCAAAGAAATTCACCAATGTTTCTTATGGTGTGCAGTGTTTTCCTGCCCCCAGGCAACTGGTGACTTCTTCTAGATATCTACCATCAGTCACATCTGTTGCAATCTGAAGCCTTCTCTCATTCTCCCATGGAGATAGGGAGCTTTAATCACTATTCTTTGCAAAATGTTTCCTCTTCTTGAAACCTATTATTGTCATCTCACCCTCTCTCTTTCATTTTCCATGCACTGGAATTCTAGAGAAATCAAGAGTGTTGTATCTGTTTTCTGGAAACTCAGTGTATGATTTGGGATTTAATTATTCTTGAAAAAGGCTACAATAAAATCAGTTCCAATACAAGGGCATAATCACAACTTTGGATTTTTTGAGCATTACTTGAGTGAGGGAGGTAATGTTACTAGGCACTTGGAATAGTTTGTTTTTGTTGTAAATCTGAAGTCCCAAAGTCCTCTTGTAATTAAACTTCAGTTTGCTGAGATTTTACAAATATGAAATATTTACTGGAATGGACTTTTTAGATTTGCTAATTTCATATGCATTTAAAGTCCTATAACTGATTTTAATCTGGTAGTTCTGAGTAGTCCTGTAGCTTGTTTTAAAATCACCACAGTTTCTTCTTTTAGAAGCACTTAGACAAATCATTTTATCCTCTAGAGTGGCTTATCTATCAGATGTATCTGGAACAAGTATAGCTTTTCTAACTTCACAAATTATCCTAGAACCCTTCTTGCAATTCTGCAAATTGATGTAAATAACTTAAAATAAGTGTTTACAAAAATTACAAATCTAAAGTTCCATTTCCACAGAATTACCTGTCACTGTTTTTCCTAGTGGCCCATACTCTCCATAAGGGTAAGAACTGTGGCAGCTATTTTAACTCACTGCCTTATACAATACTTGTCTCTAGTAGGCACTGAATATTGTTGAGTGAATAAATAAAGGAATGAAGTAAGAGATATTGAAGCATCTAAAATGAGTGGCTCCTGGTGGAGAGATTTTTCTGAGTATTGGCTAATTATGTATGTGTCCAGAGTTTGGAGATATGAGTTGATTCTGAGTCAGGGCGCTTAGATTAAGGGAAGTACTCCAAGTTTAAGATTAATCAATTGTCTTCCATTCATGAAATCTTTGCAAATAGTTAGAACTTTGGGAGGAATTATGAAATTCATTGGACTCCTCAAATCACCAGATCCAATAAGGCCTACATTGTTTCTAATAGTGGGGCAGATATTAGCACCAATTGGGATATGGACCGGCTGTGACCATCCTAGTCCTAAATTGTTCACTTCACAAATGAACTGTATTTCTAGGGGTCCAACTATCCTGACATAGGTTTCTTTCTTTTTTTTTTTTTAAATTTTTTAAAATTTATTTGACACCAAGAGAGAGAGAGCACAAGCAGGCAGGAGAGTCAGGCAGAGAGAGAGGGGAAGCAGGCTACCTGCTTAGCAGAGAGCCTGATGCGGGGTTCCATACCAGCACCCTGGGATCATGACCTGAGCCGAAGGCAGAGGCTTACCCCACTGAGACACCCAGGTGCCCCTTTGACATAGGTTTCTAGGCAAGATCTGGTTCAAACGGATCATGCCTTAAACAGTACAGATTCTAGATGGAAGAATCTTCAACCACCTGAGCTCAAATTTTGGCATTACCACTCTTCAGAAAGCAATCTTGGTCAATTTATTACTTTTTGGTGTTTCTTGTGCTGTGTTTTGAAAAATTGTGAAAATTTCTTTTTTTAAATCTACATCGTAGAATTTTTAAAGGTAGTATTAATCCATAGAAAACATTTATTAGTATACATGGCACATAACACTTCAGTAAGTATCAGAAGATATTGTTATTATTTTTACTGCATCATTGAGGTATGAAAATAACCAAGTTTTTATTAGTTGCATAGAAAGTGAAGAGTTTCAATTCACTTTGAAAACCAGCATATTTTACACTATTCCATAATCAATGGATTGATGGTCACTCTTTTTCATTAGAGTATATATATATTTTTAATATTTTTTTAAAGATTTTTTAGTTTATTTATTTGACAGAGATCGCAAGTAGAAAGGCAGGCAGAGAGAGAGCGGGAAGCAGGCTCCCTACCGAGCAAAGAGTCCGATGCGGGGCTCCATCCCAGCACCCAGGGATCATGACCCAAGCCAGAAGGCAGAGGTTTTAACTCACTGAGCCACCTAGGCGCCCCTAGAGTATATTTTTCTTAAAGACCTGCCAGATGTTATTTACTTACTTTTATTATGTTCTATTAGCCAGCATATAGTACATCATTAGTTTTTGATGTAGTGTTCAACGATTGTGTATAACACCCAGTGTTCATCACCACATGTGCCCTCCTTAATACCCATCACCTGGTTTACACTCCCTCCCACCTTCTGTAACCATCAGTTTGTTTCCCAGACTCCAGAGTCTCTCATGGTTTGTCTTCCTCTCTGATTTCTTCCCATTCAGTTTTCCCTCCCTTCTGCTGTGGTCTTGCTATTCCTTATGCTCCACACATGAGTGAAAGCATATTATAATGGTCTTTCTCTGCCTGACTTATTTCACTTAGCATAATCTCCTCCAGTTCCATCCATGTCAGTGCAAATGGTGGATATTTATCTTTTCTGATGACTGAGTAATATTCTATTGTATATATGAACCACATCTTTATCCATTCATCTGTTGAAGGGTATCTTGACTCCTTCCACGGTTTGGCTATTTTGGACATTGCTGCTATGAACATTGGGGTACACATGCATCTTCTTTTCACTACGTCTGTATCTTTGGGATAAATACCTAGTAGCACAATTGCTGGGTCATAGGGTAACTCTATTTTTAACTTCTTGGGGAACATCCATACTGTTTCTCAGAGTGGCTCTACCAGTTTGCATTCTCACCAACAGTGTAAGGGGTTTCCCCTTTCCCCACATCCTTGCCAACACTTGTTGTTTCCTATCTTGTTAATTTGGGCCATTCTAACTGGTATAAGGTGGTATTTCACTGTGGTTTTGATTTGTATTTCCCTGATGGCTAGTGATGTTCAACATTTTTTCATGTGTCCATTAGCCATTTGAATGTCTTCCTTGGAGAAGTGTCTGTTCATGTCTTCTGCCCATTTCTTGACTGGATTATTATTTTTTTTGGGGTGTTGAGTTTGAGAAGTTCCTTATAGATCTTGGATGCCAGACCTTTATCTGTAATTAGACCTGCCAGATTTTAATTTCCTTCTACTGCCCCTTACCTGATATAGTGATGATTTTCAATAAATACTTGGTGAATAGAGATTAAAATTTACAGAGCTATAGGCTGTTACTGTACCAGCAAAAGTACCCATGGTCCTATTTAGTGTTGGATTTTGTTCTATAAGATTTCAAAACTTTTAAAAACATTTTTAAAAAAATTTTTGAAAGTAAGACAAAGGAAAATCTTCCCCAAAATATAATTGGCCATATTTATTTTTAGAATAGAGACTACTACTGTGTTTAGAATAGGGACAATCTGTACTTTACCATAAATATGTCACATTTTTTAACTATAAGGAAAAAACAAAAGAACAAAAAATTCAATCTCCTATTATTTCAAATGCCATTAAATAAAAATGTTTGTTTGTTTTTATTGCCCCTGGTAAGTGTCATTTGGAACTGTGATACTTGGTGTGGTGGCAGCTGGAGGAAGGGATTAGATTCATGCATCCATCTGTAGTTAGTGTGCAATACCTGGCAGGTGCTTAGTGCATTTAACTCTCCACCCTTAACAATTCCACTTCTTCGTGGTGGGTTAAATGTGAGATAGTCTGAAACAAAACATTGTAATTCCCCTGGGCTACCTACTTTTAATAAAGAGTTTACATATAGCTGCACATATTTTCTCCAAATCCTCAGGGATAATAATTTCAGATACTCCTTTAGCATATCTTTCTTAAGTTTCTGTCATTAGTGGAACAACCTGATTCCAAATCTCTTTTCGGGGTTTAGATAGATTTTTATCTCTTCTGTTTTATCCAGTTGCTCTCCCCATTGCTCAATGTCTCCTTTTCTATTCTGTGTTCCTACAGTTGCCATTTTTTGGTTCGGTATTTCTGTTTCTGCTCTTTCTCAGACCTTAATTTCAGATTTGGAGAAGTTGTCACAATGAACTCCCTAGACTCCTCTGACTGGCATTGGAGATTATTTTCCATCCTCTGTAATATAAAGGGAAAATCACAAAGAAAATTCCCATATGCTGACAAAAGTTGAAATGAATACAGGAAAAATAGTACATTACACGCACATAAACAGATAAGATAGGAGAGAAAAAAAGAACAGCTTCATGGTTTCTGCTTTTTCTGAGTATGCAGACTCTCCAAACATCACAACCTATCATATAAACACATTTGAAAGCTTTCATTCATTGATAGAGTATCAGTTAGGAACTGTGTGTACACAGTAAGGGTAGTGTTAGCTCCCATGTTATTTAGCATTCAGAAAACACCTTAGGATAAACCCCAAGATTTTAGTGGCTAAAACAATAGAATTTCTTTCTCACTCATTATCAGTCCTATTTGGGTGTTAGTGGTCAAAGAATTTGAGAGCTAAGGCTCTACTGAAAGATGTCAACCATGAAACCCTAACAAACCCATGCAAGATTGCCATCTTCTGTGTGTGTTTTCCATTAATTAAGAGCATGGAGGAAAATGCATGGGGGATTTTTCTGGATCCATTTGGGAAATAATGAATATCAGGGCATTCTATTCACATTCCACTGGATGGAACTCAGTGAAACAGAAACTGAGATGTATGGGAAGAACAACAAACAAATACCTGTTTGCTTCCAAGTTAGTTCCAGGTATCATTTACTATCCTCAAAGTTCCTCTTTAAACATAAATCTCAAATCCAGTTTATTTCTTTATCATTTTAATGGTAAGCTAAGAAATGCAGAGCAAAGAGGACACATTTTGATAAACAGCATTCTGATTCTGTTTTCTATGCAAAATCTATACTCAGCCCCTTTCCAAAGGAGAAAATTGATAGTACTATTTATTGTCCACAGATCAAAGTCCATAATCCTAAATGACAATTTCTCTAATCACGTACAGATAAGGCTCCATGAATTCCAGCCAGCTCTATAAAAAAGGGAAAAAAAACTCCCAGCCTTCCCGCCCCCTGCTAGTAGATATACAATACTTGGTCAAGAACTGGATAGTTGCAAGATGGTTTCCCTTCAGAAAAGTAAAAAATTAGAAGTCCACTGAGTGGTCATGTCCATTTCAAGAATGGACTCTTGTTGAACAAGCATTATGAGGACCCCTCCACCTCCTCAGAGGATGACATCATGTCTCAGCCGACCCTGGATGTACTCTCATTCCCTTTTTTACTGTTTTCTTCTCCTGCTCTTGATCTGCCTTGGAGGTGATCTTTCTTGACTTGAGATTATTATCTTTTCTGTTGATGTGAAGTCTTCACTGGTAAGGCTTGCTTCCTTGGAGACAACACACCTTTTGCAACCTGTTCTTTGCTGGTGAAAATTAGGGATGCCAAGACTTCTATAGTCATAGGACTATAACCTAAAAACTAGTTTCTTATTTTAACCAAGTCCATGATTTATTTATTTATTTTTATTTATTTATTTATTTATTTAGGTAATACAACTCTTTGAAAAGCTCACTAGATCTATGCGTTTCAAAGCTGGGTTTATGTGCCCATAATCATGAACCAAAGTTCTTTCTTGAATATTTCTCAAATGTACTATATTTCATTGCAACCTCCTCCCAGTGACTCTTTCTCTCAAATTAATAGAGGCTGTTTTGAGGTCTCTGAAACAATTTGAGTCTTTTGTTCATTTCCACTTAATGCCCTTTTTCCATTTATTTCGTATTTTAGGGAGAGTTCAGAAGCTGTTGGTTTTTCTAACCTTGTGAGCCTTCAAATTTCTAGACTGACTTTAATCCTGGAATTTTACTCAATAGTTGTTATTTCTTGCCTTAGCTGAAATCTTCCCCATAATAACTTGCAATAAACAGCATATAACAGCTAAACACACTAACATAGCCTGTCTTTTCAACTACTTTCCCTGTTGCTAGTCTCAGTAGATACTTGGTCTCCCTTCTAGACTGCTGTAGGCAGCCCTTTTTGTCAACCATTTTGCCACAACAAAACAGCATTCTCCAACCTTCTAGAAATCTACCACCAGAGTGCTAACCCAATGACAAATATTTGGGGTTTTGTTCTAGCAGTATTTTAGTTCAAATAGGATAATATTATTTAGAACAATGTTAGCTGTTGTAACAAATTAGTCACAAATTCCACTTAATGTATCCTAAATTTATTTTTTCTTATGTGAAATCCAAAGTAGTTGTTCTGCTGGTGTGGGTGGGTTCTGACCCACACAGTCTGTCAGGGACCTATGCTGATGGAGACTTTGCTATCACCTTCAGTATATGTCTTTCAAGTTTGCTTTGGACATTGGCTTTGAGCAGAAGTAGGAAGAGCATGTAGCATGTAAGCGTACGTGAAGAAATTTATGTGGATCAAGTCTGTAGTAGTGCTTGTCCCTCTCACTATATTCCTATAACCACATTTAACTTAAGGGAGGCTGGGAAAAGTAGTCTAGCTGTGTGCTCAGGAAGAAGAGAAAATGGTTTTGACAAATAGCACTAGCAATCTCTGCTATAGTGTTTTGAACAAATAGGAATTTGTCTTCTTATGTATGAGAAGTCTCAAGGTAGGTTGTCCAAAGTTGATGCACTGACCCTATAGTGACAATAGAGACTGTGTTTTTCTGCCCTTTATTCAAGAAAAATATGCCTTTACCTGGGATTTCTGGCAATAATTTATTAACCAGACTTGGGTTAAATGACTATTTTTAGTAGCAAGGAAGGTTGGGAAATAAGATATTTTAGCTAGGAACATTTCTACTCTGTTTTAAATCAGTTTAATTAGTAGGGAAGAAGGGGAGAATGGACATTGGGTAGGTAACTAGTAGTGTCTGACTCAAAAGACAATATGATATCCATATTCTAGGGTAAAATCCTTCCTTGGTACAGACCTCTATTTCTCTCAGGAGGTAGCATATACAACATTCCTGTATTCTAGAAACACTCAGAAATAGCTATTTGAAATAAGTCCTTCAATACCTTGACCATGCCTAGAACATAGTAGGTAAGTAATTTTTTATTGAATAATTAAATGAATAAGCAAATATATCTACACCTGTGTGATTTGGAGGAGTCAAAGGAGATGTCCTTTGACAACTGTGAGTAGCAAATGTGCAAGTTTAGATAAATAATGAACAGAGCAAAGGAGTTACTGTTGATATGTGAATCCTTTAAATAAGAAGTATTTATGAGGTAGTTTATGCCTCTAAGTCCTTAATAATGCAAGTTTCTTTTCTTTCTTTTCTTTTGTACTCTATGGGAAAGTGTAAGAAAAAATTTAAACACAAAGGAAGACCATAAGAAAGTCACCTCCAGGAATGAAAAATATAGCTAGTAAAGAATTCTAAACTTGCATGCAGGGACTACAACATCTTTTTTGATGGTGGGGAGAGGAATGTTACTGTTTAGAGACCAGTAAAATGAAAAGCTGACTTATTTTGGGGGGCTTAAATAGTTTGCTTGTGCAAACATTGACTACTACTATGCCTGGAAAGATTAGTCTAGTCCAAAATAGCAGATGCCATGACTACAGATCCATGAGTCCATCTCTTTCTAACTTGCTTTGTTTGATGGTTAAAACAGGGAGGGGTAGGCATGGGAGGGGTACATGCGATATGCCACTGCTGCTGAGGCAGTCACTGTTGAAATAATGGGGCCAACACCATTTCACAGTTTTGCTTTGGAAGGCACAAAACCCTTCCTGTGATGTCAAGGCAGCCTGCAATAACCCAAATGGTGGCCCAGAAATGCACATCTGACGTAAGCTGCCATTATCAAGCAATAATTATTTCTTCTTTTGAAGAGTCAGCTTGCCAATCACTCTGACATGCTTTCAGTTTGTTTCAATAGGACACGTTTTTCTTTTGCTTTTTCACGAAGAGTCTTTGACAGACTTAGTTACTTTCAGTGCCAGTCACTGCCTTGCTGGAAGTCTGTCTGGATGTCCCTTACTGCAAAGCAACTAAGTCCCTGCAGCATCAAAGTGAGAATAAAAATATCTTGACAAGATCATCTCTCTTTTTGAATCCCTTGGACACTTGGGCACTGGTGTGCTCTGAATCCGGGATCGTGCTGGGAAAGCAGTAAGCTGATGGCTGTGGAATGAGCCCTTGGAAATGGGATGGCCTGGAGGTGGGGGATTTCAGCCAGGTGCTGGCATCAAAGCAGCTTTTAAGTAAATTATGCTCGGATATGTGCATAGAGATATGTTTTTTCCTAAAATTACAAACTTGCATTGTGAAAATTCTTGTAAGAAAACAGGAAAACATTTTGACTTAGCTTGTCAGGAAACATAGAACTTATTTCAGGTTATTTATTTTTGAAGACTCATATTTTAAAAATATAACAGGAACACAATCAAGACTAATCTTAACACTTTCTGAATAGGGGAGTGAGAGTGTTGTTTTGAGAATGGACTTAACTCAGGGTTCTTAGGTTTCTCTAAGTTTAACAGCCCTGGCTCCACAGTCTAATCCAGAGCAACACATATATTAAAAACTTTGTTCTGCTTGATAGAAAACTGCCATTCTTTATTACACATTGTGTTTTGGGGGTGCCCTATGTATCCTTCATGGATATAATTTTTGATCCTCTGGTTCCTTTTAAAAATCACTATTATAGTGGACTTGGCCTGTCCTCTGTCTCCAGGGAATTCTGTAGATCTCATATTTCCTTTTCTTTTGTCCCAAACTGCTGATATTGTGAAGAAAACATTTAAAAATTGGTGATATATATTTCAATATACTTCTGTCATCCAAGACATTGTTCAAAAATATCTACATTTTCTTGCTTTGTGTTGTTTCTTATTAATGGATCAACATGATGCCAGGGACATGTTATTTTGACCCTTTTCTGCAGCTTACTGAGAAAATTACCTGTATGAACAAACTGTACTCCATTCATACCACTGACAATAACACCTGACAGGTGGGAGGGACACTGCCGTCTCTCTCATTCTCCATATCCACTCAATTATCAAGACCTGTGGGTTTTTACTCCTCAAATGCTTTTCTAATCTGTTCCTTTTCTTCCATTCCTGTTGCCATATTCTTGGTCCAATCTAACAAATCTCAGCTAGACATGGCAAAAATCTTATTACCAATCCTTGTTCACACTTGCTTCCCTCAATGCATTCCCTGCATTCCAACCAGAGAGGTCTTCTCCAAATGTAAATTGAGAACGTAATTCCCATGCATGAAATCTTTCAATGGCTTTGTCTACAGACATAGACCAAAATCCTTAACATAATCTAACGGTCCTGTATGAACCGACCCTATTCTCCTTCTGAACCTCTCTGTCTTTCTTAAAGACACCCTGCTCCTTTACCCCTCAAGTCTTCTTGTTTGTTACTCCAGTTTTTTGGGTCTTTCTTGTCCCTTTGCTTCACTGAGTTGAGGGGAGTTTGAGTCATTGCAATATGACCTTGAAAAATTGATGTGACTCGTCCAACAGTCATAGAGTTATAGGACTCTGAGTCTTTGGAATACAAATATTTCTGGACTTTTTTGCTTTTTGTCTGCCAGGTTTCCAGCAACAAACTGACAGTTCAGTCCTTTGGATGAGTCAGTGCAAGTTATTTTGATTACTTTCTTTAAATCCTGCATGTTGCAAAAGCCCATCAGCCCTGGCCTGAGAAACTAGAGCACTTTACTCCAGCTGATGAATCCTAATTGGAACAATCCAGCAAATGAGTCTCTGGAAGTGTCATTCTGGGGACTGTGTAACGTGTCTGCTGGAGCTGAGTTTGTTTACACTTTGCCAGTGTCATCATTTACAAACTTCAAAAAACACATTGACAAATTCCCTAGCTGTTTTGGCAGCGCTTCCATCAATCACCCAACTAATAGTACCAACATTTCTCCTGGGCTATTATAGTCACTTCAGTCGCTGCTGCTACAGCTTTGGGAGAAGATAAATCAGAAGGGGTTCTTTAGATGGCCTCAAGTACAACACCAGTTTTTATTAAGCAGTGCTTCCCTCCTTACTCTTCTCTCACTGCCCTTCCTCCAAACTTCCATAAATAATACTTTCTCCTTTGTATCGCTTTAGACAAAGTAATTCAGATCTGTGGCTTTCCTCTAGAGGCCCCTTTGCAACGTCACTGGGTAACGGGTCCATTTATTATTTTGGATTTTTGTATGTCCTCTTTAGTTACCCTGTGCAACCCTCTCAAATCAATAAGTGTATTGTGTTTCTGCCGGCAACAGGTGCTTAGCTTCCCAGACCCAACACACCCTCAGAGAGCGGCTCACATGTCTAATGACCACAGCATGAAAACCTGAAACCATTTTGCCTTTCAACCAGGTTCTTTGTGAGGCAGCGTGGGGCAGCAGCTGTATCCCTAAGACTGAGTGGTTAGAGTATCCCTGCTCTTGAATGTTTGTGGTTCCCTTCTATTGCTGAAGCCTCACGCCCCTCTTCTCTAGGAAAAAGTACTGCACAAACTCAGCTGCTATATCACCTATGCAGATTTGTTTTTCTTGGGGCTGCAGCCTCTCCCTATGTTCTGTATCCAAAACTTGACTTTTCCTCCCCCTCACAAACTGACCTACCTTAAACAAGAGTGTAAAAAAAAAAAAAAAGCCACCAACCTCTTCCAACTTCCTCAATATTAAGAAGCACGACCACATCTTCTCCTTTCAGTGCACACACATTCAGAATCTGGACAGTGAAAGGGGAACGCCTGCCAAACTTGGCAGATCAGGTGAGAAGGGCTGGCTGGGGTTCTGCTGCCCAGCTGGAGTGTTTGCCGGCTGTGGTGCCAACTGCAGGGCCAAACGGACCCTAAGACTGCATTTCAAGTTGCTGCCTGAGAGATGCTGTTAACTCCGTTACTGAGGGCTCCATTCATCCTAAATGATCCGTGGTCCCGGACAAAGCACCAACTGCAGCCCGTTGCAAATCTTGGCTCTACCTGACCAACCTATTAATCAGAACTTTAACTGGGCCTTGGCAGTGTTTTCTTTCATGTGTAAGTCAGAGAGCTGATCACAGTGGAGACTTCATGTAAATGATGCCATCATCGTGATGCATGGGGCCTTCAATGTCTGAATCTGTGGTCACAGGAAGTATTATTTACCCTAAAAAAGTCATTCTTCTCCTGGATGCTTTAACTGCTGGAGGCTGTCTTCACCATTAGCAGTATCTTTGATTGTCAGTTCTATCTTGGTGCTGAAATGACCAAATGGCAATAATCATTTTTATGTTTGAAAGGACTTTTCTCTTTTTAGCTGAAAGAGAAATACCCTTGATGTTTCACATTTTTTTAAAGCACTTCCTTTTTTTCCAAGGTGGATTTTTTGTTTAAATGGTAGTCAGCCCCAAGAAGCTTTTAGTTCACAAATAATAATTAAATACTTTGTTGGGGCGCCTGCGTGGCTCAGTGGGTTAAAGCCTCTGCCTTTGGCTCAGATCATGATCCCAGGGTCCTGGGATCAAGCCCCACATCGGGCTCCCCGCTCGGCAAGGAGCCTGCTCCCCGCCCGCCCCCCCCCACCCCGCCTCTGCCTGCCTCTCTGCCTACTTGTGATCTCTGTCTGTCAAATAAACAAATAAAATCTTTAAAAAATTTAAATACTTGTATAAGGGAAAGTATTCAAAGAGACAACTGGCTGATTAGAATTCACTGACCTCATAAGAAAGGAATATTTTTGAGTTCCCTTTTAGCCTCAGTAACCTGAGAAATCCTTAGTACAGAGAAAGAATCAGCATTTGTTCTTTGTGTATATTGATGATTTTATTTATATCAGATCTAAAACCGGGATAATAAATGTAAATATTCTAACATTTTTACAGTGGGCTGTTATGAGTTGATATTCTAAATAGTACAGTGTTTGTCAAGAGTATTGCTCAGGTTCCAATTGCTTGTTTTTTTTTAAATGAACTATAGTTGACATACGATTTTATATTAGTTTTGGATGTACAACATAGTGACTTGACAATTCTATATATTATGCTGTGTTCACCATGATATGTGTAGTTACCATCTGTTGCTATATAATGTTACTGAAATCTTATTGATTCCCTGTGTTGTCTTTCCTTCCCTGTGGCTTATTTACTTTATAATAGGAAGTTTGTACCTCAGTCTCCACCTATTTTGTCCATGCCTCTCAAACCCTCTCCTCTGGGGCAATCACCAGTTTGCACTCTGTATTTATGATTTTATTTGTTTGTTAGATTTCATGTGCAAGTGAAATCATATTTGTCTTTCTCTGACTTATTTCACTTACTATAATACCTTCTGGGCCATCCATGTTGTCACAAGTGACAGGATCTCCTTTTTTATGGCTGAGTAACATTCTGTTTTGTATATATACCACATCTTCTTTATCTATTCACCTACTGAACACTTACGTGGCTTCTTTAACTTGACTATTATAAACAGTGCTGCAATGACCATAAGGGTTCATATATCCTTTGAAGAAATGTTTTTGTTATCTTTGGGTAAATATCCAGTAGTGGAGTTAGTGGATCATATTGTATTTCTATTTTTAATTTTTTAAGATATTTCTATGCTGTTTTCCACAGTGGTTGCATCAGTTTACATTCCCCCCAACAGTGCAGAAGGATTTCTCTTTTCTCCACAGTCTTGCCACCATTTGTTATTTCTTATCTGTTTGATACTAGCCATTCTAACTGGTGTGAAGTGATAACTCTTTGTGGTTCTGATTTGCATTTCCCTGATTAGTGATGTTGAACATGTTTCCATGTATCTGTTGGCCATGTGTATATCTTGTCGGGGAGATGTCTGTTCAGGTGCTCTGCCCCTTTTTAAATCAAATTATTTGTGTGTGTGTGTGTGTGTGCATGTGCCTGTGTTGAGTTATATAAATTCTACATATTTTAGATATTAACCCCTTATCGGATGTATCACTTGCAAATACTCCTTCCTCATTCAGTAGGTGGCCTTTTCATTTTGCTGATGGTTTCCTTTGCTGTGCAAAAGGTTGTTGTTTTGTCATAGTCCCAATGGTTTATTTTTGCTTTTGTTTCTCTTGCCTGAGGAAACATGTCTGTAAATATGTCACTAAGGCCAATGTCCAAGAGATTACTATGTTTTCTTTTAGAAGTTTTATAGTTTCAAGTCTCACATTTAGGTCTTTAAGCCATTTTGAGTTTATTTTTGGTTATGGTGTAAGAAAGTGATCTAGATTCATTTTTGGCATGTAGCTGTCTAGTTTTCCCTGTACTGTTTGTTGAAAAGACTGTCTTTTCCCCATTGTATATTCTTGCCTCCTTTGTTATAGATTAATGGCCATAGAAGTGTGGGTATACTTCTGGGGTCTCTGTCCTGTTCCAATGAACTGTGTGTTTATTTTTGTTCTAGTACCATATTTTGATTACTGTAATTTTGGATATATATATATATATATATATACACACACACATACATACACGTGTGTGTGTGTGTGTGTGTATTTTTAAGATTTATTTATTTACTGGGGCACCTGGGTAGCTCAGTCAGTCATGTGTCTGCCTTGGGCTCAGGTCATGATCTCAGGAGCCCCACAATTTCAGGGTTCCTTGCTGGGTGGGGAGCCTGCTTCTCCCTTTCCCTCTGCTGCTCTCCCTGCTTGTGCTCTCTCTGTCAAATAAATAAAATCTTTCAAAAATTTTTAAAATTAAAAAATAAAGATTTAATTTATTTACAGAGAGAGGGATGAAGCTCAGTTTCATGACCCTGAGAGCATGACCTGAGCTGAAAGAAATCAAGAGTCAGATGTTTAAGGGAGTGCCAGGCACTCTGGTAGTATATCTTAAAATGTGGTATTGTGATATCTCCAGATTTGTTCTTGCTCAAGGTTGTTCTTGCAACACAGATTCCATTTAAAAGACAAAATGTATCTTTGTATGACCCTCTAGTTTTGATTAAGTTTATTAAGCTAGCAATAGTCTTTTTATGAATGTAACTTTTTCTATTTATAAAACCTATACGAATTAACAAATTAAAAACAAAAACCACAAAATCAATCAAATGTAAATGAACATTAATTAAATGTAAAAGAAAATGTTGATTGCTAAAAATAAGTAGGAAACTCACAGTAAAATTCTGGTACTAAATCGTGCACTAATTTAGTAGAGCGTGGCATGCCAATGCTAATATGTCTTTTGATTACTAGTGCATTGTGATGCTGTTTGGCCTTCCCTGGTGTGAATACATAATTTATGCCATTTCCTTGTCTTCTTGTCCCATTGGCTCATGACAATTAATGAGGGACTGGTTGGCCTCACTTTGACCATGAGATATATGCGATATATATTTGATTCTCAAATCAATGGGCAAATATCAGTTAGAAGGCAGTATTCCAGAAAATTCAGAATATGTTCACATAACTTCTAAAATTATCATGAAAATGAAGACATAGAATTTCAAAAGTCTCATAAATAACTTGTTGAATCCTGAAAATATATCCTATAACTGTAATTTTAGAAATACTTGTTTAAAAGAGCGCATGTCTGAGAGTGTTCCAGTCTTCATTTTGATCCACTAGCCAAAATCCACTGAGATGTTCATTTAACCTTCTCAGAATTTAGTTGCTACTTTTGGTAGTGTAAGAACAACCAAAAATGACACAAATTCAGTTCCATGCTATGTATTAGGTGTCTATTGTGTGCCAGTCATGGGGAAAAAGGTAGAACAGATCAGAGAAGGAAGAATGAAGATTGTAGAAGAATATGGTGATAATTCATGATACCATATTATGGTAATTCCTAATATGAACAATCCTAGTAGAATCTCTTTGAAAGTTTTGATAATTAATCTTAAATTTGGTTAAAGTTTAACTTGACCTTATATGAACTGCTTTTGAGAACTTTAGATTTTTATTTATAAGGATAAGACACTAATCATTTCAGCAGGTAACATCTTAGAAAATCCATTTTAAATAATTGGGAAAAAATACGTATTTAAAAGTAATAAGGGGCACCTGGGTAGCTCAGTTGGTTAAGCAACTGCCTTGGGCTCAGGTTATGATCCTAGAGTCCCAGGATCTACTCCCACATGGGGAGGGGCCCTGCTCAGAAGGGGTCTGCTTCTCCCTCTGACCTCTCCCCTCTCATGCTCTCTCCTCTCATTCTGTATCTCTAATAAATAGATAAAATCTTAAAAAAAAAAGTAATAAGCATTTGTTTTTCTAAAAGGAGACAATTATTTCAAACTTTTATCAAGTTGAAAACAATCTACCCCAATTAGTCATAATTACAGAAGTCTGATTTAGCATCTCTTTTGGATTCAGTTCCATGTTCTTTCCTTTTGTTCAATGTAATAGGCAAGAGTTGACTGCATGCAATATGTATGTGTTATGACTATTAATAATGCATTTAAAATCCTAAACAGAATGACCAACAGTTTAATTGTTAGATTCTGGCAACATGGTCAAATTAGTTAACATTGTAAGGCTTTCTCCCACTAGAAAGGAATAGGGATGCTAATGACCAGGACAGTTTGAATAAGTACCTGAATTTAAGTTAAATATCAATCAGGATTTTTTAATAATTTGGGAAAGAAAGGGATCCCACAGAGGTGTTAACCATGATGAAGATAAGCTAATTAGGTCAGGTAAACTAGCTTAATCTGACTTAGATTGCATATCCAGCTCGGGTTGGCAGGGAACTATGTTATGATAGTCCCCTAGTGCTCACAGGGCCCCAGGCTGACTGAGGATCCAACTTGACCCACATGATTTCCAAGGCAGGAACCAAGGGACCATGATGAATGAAGTTCTGCTTTAAAAATTCTATAAATTAACAAGATAAGTTAATTCTATTTACATTTTACTGTCTAAGGAGAACCATTTGAATACAACTAAGTTCAGTGCATGCAGGGAAATATAGTTCCTGTCTCTAGAAAGAGTATGGACATCCTTAGTAAACTGAGGATGAAAAAATATATAAGCCCCACAAAGGAGTTGAACTATGGCAAGAAAGTATTATCTGGTATAAAAGAAACCCCAGAAAAATTAGTATTTTTAATCACAGTCCACACTATGTAAATGTGTAAGCAAATATTTAAGGTGTTCTTACTATCATTAAAGAGGGAAGGGGAAACTGCAACCATGGGAGAATAAGAAAAGATAAAGCAGAAAGACAAACTTGAGCAAAGAACCAAATCAAACTAGAAGATAGATCTGAGGAAATCAACCAGAATGTATTATAGAATGATAAGCAGATGGAAGATAAGAGGTAAACAGATGGGAAATATCAAGGGAAGTAATAAGAAAAAATAATGGAGGCTCTAATGAAATGGCCCAACAGAAGTTTAACAGGAATTACAAAAACAGAGAGAATCAGGGACAGACAACATAAGAAGAGATAATGGCTGAAAAATTTTCAATACTTAAAAGACCTGAGCCCTTTGCTTAAAATATATATACATATCAAGAACATCTCGGCAGGATAAATAAAACAAATCCTCATCTAATTCTGTCACAGAAAAACTGTAGAACATGAAAGAGAAAATAACAAATGCAAACACAGCAGGACAATACAATGACAGCAGAGATTTTATCCACTCTTCTGGATGTCCCAAATGTATTCTCAGATTCTAAAAACCACTCTAGGCCAGCAATGAAAATACTGCCACAGGTTCATGCACTGGAACTGTGGACTCCAGAAAATTGTAGTAATTGGAGACAGAACAAATATATATGGGATTATATACCCTCTTTAAGTACGAAATGTTACAAAAATGTTGTCTTAAATATCTTATTTTGAGATTCTTATATAGAAATAACTTTAACAATGTTATGTCTTTTGATCCCATATTCATTGCGGTTGCCTCCTATAGACAAGGCAATAATTATTAGTTTCATTTTAAAGATAACAACACTGAGGATCTTGCAGGTTAAGCAATGTTTACCAGTCATAAAGCTGATAGGTGTAAAAGGAGGTTTGAGAAACTCAGGTGCCCAGATTCTAGATTAATTTTTTAAGTCAGGTTTTACATAAACCAAATATTTGGTGATTGTATTTGCAAACTATGCCATATTGAAATGGGACATTATTAAAACAGAGATTCTGTCAGTTCCAAACACAGTTGCCTCAGAGAGTAACATGAGAATTGCTACTTAGTCTTTTTACAGCAATCATATTTGAGTACAGATATTCTTTTAAGAATGCAATATGTTTCTCTAAATATTGTGCAGTTACTTTTTTTAAAAATGGTTTTTGCTAAGAATATGTTTGGCCCAGACTTGCTCACATTAGTAGGGACTTGTTAAATGTAAGTTCTAGAGTTAACTTGGGATAGAAGCTCATGAATAGTTTGGATTGTTTTGTGAATAATAAGATCTAAGCCAAGACAGTGATTACGTTGTATTGGGTGTCCTTGCCATATAAGATATTATTGTCTACATGAAAACTGAAAAGAGTTAATGACAAATTATTAGAAATAAAAAGAATTCATGAAGGTAAACTAAGAAACAGACTCTTAATTGTAGAGAACAAAGTGATGGTTACTAGAAGGGAGGTGGGTTGGGGGGATGGATAAAATAGGTGATAGGGGTTAGGGAGTGCCCTTATGACAAGTACTGGGTGTTCTATGGAATTGTTGAATCACTATATTGTATACCTAAGTCTAATATAACACTAATAAATATACCAGAATTAAAATAAAATTTTATTTTTTTAAGATTTTATTCATTTATTTGAGAGAGAGAGACAGAGATAGTGACAGAGATAGTGAGAGAGAGCACAAGCAGGGAGGAGAGGGAGAAGCAGGCTCCCCCCTGAGCAGGGAGCATGATGTGGAGCTCGATCCCAGGACCCTGGAATCATGACCTGAGCAGAAGGCAGAAGCTTAACTGACTGAGCCATCTAGGTGCCCCTAAATTAAATTTTAAAAAAGACTATTAAGGTAGATTATTGACACAGAAAGTTAAAAGGAATTGGTAGACAACCTTCAGAAATTCTTTTTATTTCTAATATTTTTTTCTGATATATCAGTAAAAGTTGCTTTATTTTCATGTATCAACTTTTAAAGAATACGAAAATTTTAATGGTGTTAGTTTCCAAATGTGGTCATTGTCAATATGCTTGCTACTCCTCATAGTAAAAGATAGTCTATTTCTTTTTCCTTTGAATCTGGAATCAAAGATTCCTTTGAAACTCATGGTGGAATGTGGTAGAAGTGATGCTATGCCATTTCCAGACTTAGCATTTAAGAAGGCTGGCAGCTTATTCTCTTTCTCTTAGAAGCCAGTCACCATGTAAGAAATCAAACTGCTCTGATAACACCAGGCTTGAGAAAACACAATATAGACATATGAAGATAGAGATGTTTAGCCAGACCCCAGCTCTTCCATTCATCTCATCTGAGGAACAAACATGAAAGAAGGAGCTAGCCATCTTGGATATTCTAGGTCTGGAGGACATCACATAAGGTAGAGAAACTGCTAGCTGGGCCCAATCTAGATGGGAGAATCATAAAAAAATAAAACTTTTTTTTTTAAAGGGAAAAAATACATTTGTGTTTTCACCACTAAGTTTTGGGGTAGTTTGTTATACAGCAATAAATAACTGTAACATAATGTGGCATCTAGATGTAGGGTACTTCCAAAACAGAAAGCTAAAATGTGAAATTGGCTTTATGACTAAGCAGTGAGTGGGAGACTAAAAAGCAGTGAGGGAATTGTTGTTGGAAGATAGTGAAAAAGACAACCTGTGTTATGTAGTGGTGGGATGTTTGGCAGCACCATTGTCTGCAAGCACATAAAAGAAAGAAAATGTACCTAATAAACTTGTAGATTTGGCTGAGGAGATTTCTAGGCAGAATTTTGTAAGCTGTCTATGATAAAGTACATAAACTGAGAGAGAAAATAGAAATGGAACTGCTCAGTTTACACCAGAATTCAGGGGGGAAAAATCCAATCCAGAGCATTTTGAAATTATGCTATTTCTTATTACAAGTTTCTCTAGCTGGCAAATGTTCTCTGAATAAAAAATGGTCTTATGGTACGGATCAAACATAGGGAGATGTCAGTAAAATTTGTACCTTAGGGTTGAGATCAAATCAAATGTATGGCTGTGAGATGTTTCTAGAAATATCCAAAGGATTGGGAATCAGTATCTTAAAGTATTTCTAGGTCAGTTAAGAAGGTTTCTAAGAACTTGAAGAGTGTTGTTCCGAAGCATCATGGCATGCAGAGTACACTCTGTCTAGACCGTATCTGTGGGTGCAACTCTTGTCTGATGGAGTTTACTAAAATAAAAATTCTTAGAAAACCCACCAAGCTTCTAAGAAAACTGATGGAAGAAAGTATTGCCAATTTGAACAACAACAACAACAAAAGTACAAAAATAAAGAGGTCTTAGTATCTCCATCCTTACAAAGGCAATGTATATGGTGAGAAAGCCATTCAGCCACAAACATGGAATGTTTCTTATGGAAAAGGAAGGATGACTCAGGGCAGAGCCATGAACCACAGAGAAATATTCCAAGAGAGCAGAATTGGGGCCATAACTAGAAATATTCCTTGTTCTTGAAGCAGAGGGAACTGGAAATACATGGCTGGGTATATTTCAGAATTGCTATGGGACAGGTAAATTTCTATATGCATATCTTTTCTACTTTTGAATAATTGTGCCTAATGACATTATCCTGTTCTTACCCCATTATTTGTTAGGCATTTTGAGGCTAATACTATACAATTTTTGGTTCACAAGTCTCTGTACCTAAAGGATTCTAGCTGAAGAGCCCTTTTCCTGGATATAGACCATATTTAGATAAAAATACTCTACATGAAAAACTGGAGTCTGATGCCCAGAGTGGAATAATTGTTGGGGTCCTGAGTGAGGGTGGGCTTACTTAGCATGTGGAGGGGTAATTCCATCTTATATACATACCATTCTTCATATCAAGAAGTAGAGTCCATTTCTCTTTCCATTGAGATTGGTCTAATTTTGTGATGGGATTTGTCCAATGTAGTGGGACAGTTTTTATGATGTGCTAATTCCAGTATCCTTTAAGAGGTCTGGGGACTTCTATTTCTTTCTTTTGAGAACCAGTCATCAGAATTCCAACCACCCTGAAGCCATCTTGCCAAGCAGAACTAAAGCATACTACACATAGAGGGAGACATGTTTATCCAACCCCCAGTAATTCCATACATCCCAGCAGAGGCAATATCATATAGTGAAAGAGCCACCTGGACTTTCCTGTTCTAGAAGACAACATGTAGAGCAAAGAAATTACCCAGCCTGGTTCAGCCCAGAAGGTAGAATCATGAGAAATAATACATTGTTATTTATAAATAGCTAAGTTTGGGGGTAGTTTATTTCATAATAATAGATAACTAAAACATTAAAAGTATATTGCTTATATTAATAATAAAAATAAGGCTTTAAATGACTTTTAGGGGTGCCTGGGTGGCTCAGTGGGTTAAAACCGCTCCCTTCGGCTCAGGTCATGATCCCAGGGTCGTGGGATTGAGCCCCGCATCAGGCTCTCTGCTCTGCAGACAGCCTGCTTCCTCCTCTCTCTCTGCCTGCCTCTCTGCCTACTTGTGATCTCTGTCTATCAAATAGATAAATAAAATCTTTAAAAAAAGATAAATGACTTTTATATAGAAAGTATTAAGAATAATCAAATGTTATTAAAAGTAATGCAAGAAGACCTGAATAAATGGAGACAATATCTTTATAATGTTAATTCTTCACATATTAACCTATAAATTCAAAGTGATGACAATAAAAATCACAATAGATTTTTTTTAATATAAGAAAATTTCCCAACTTAAGTTTATTTGTAAGTAAAAGTTTCAATCCTAAAGAATAATCTTCTGAGTTTGTATTTTGGATATCCAGAAATAGAATACAGTATTGAAAAGAGTTGAGTATCAGTGTAGAGATAAACACATTGAATGGCAAAAATGATGAACTTTGAAACAGACTCACATACCTGAAAGCTTAATTTGTGACAGAGCTGGCACTGAAGACAAGTAAGGAAAAGATGGAGAATTAATTTAATTAAATAATGCCTGGGAAACTCATTATTTTGGAAAAATATATTTAAATGGATCTGTACCTCACATCACACAAATTCCACACAGATTGAACTTTAATGTGGATCACAAACTTTACAACTTTAATTGATAATATAAGAGGATCTCTTCATGAGTTGTGGTAGTAAAGATTTCTTGAAACTCAAAGTACAGGAAAAAATAAATAAATTCATCTAGTTAAAATTAAGAATATGCATTTGCCAAAGACCCCATATAATAGTGAAAAGGCAAAGCACAAGGAAGATTTCTAAATACATTTAGCTAACATGCCATCCTAGATATACAGAAATCCATTATATATCATTTAGAAAAATGGCTGAGCAAAGGGATCTGAATAGGTCTTTCACAGAGAGAAAAGATGATGGCAAAGAGAGAGATGAACATATTCTTAAACTTCTATATTACAAGGGAAATAAGAATTAAAATTATAAGATACCAATCCATACACTCTAGAATGGTAATAAAGTGCTGACAGGATTGTAAAGCAATGGGAATACTCACATATTATTACTGGGTTTAAGGATGATAAGACTATATGTTACTAACTAGCAAAAATCACTAGTAACTAAATATATACACCATACGCCAAAGAGAAACTCATATTTATTTATTTATTTTTTAAAGATTTTATGTATTTATTTGACAGAGATCACAAGTAGGCAGAGAGGCAGGCAGAGAGAGAGGGAAGCAGGCTCCCCACTGAGCAGAGAGCCCGATGCAGGGCCGGATCCCAGGACCCTGGGATCATGACCTGAGCCGAAGGCAGAGGCTTTAGCCCACTGAGCCACCCAGGCACCCCGAGAAACTCATATTTAGTACCAGGAGATTTATATATGTACAGATTGTGCATCCAGTTCCAATTAAATGGATACATGATTTGTGCTTTCTACAGTAGAATTCTCTAAGTGGAAATTAATAAACTACAGCTATACACAGCAATGTAGATGAATCTCAAACACAAAATTTTGAAAGAAGTCTTAAAATGATACATATAATTGATTATATGATGACTCCAAACCAGAGAAAATGAAATAATGTATTAAGAAAGCATATATATGTCTGTGTATTTACATGTATACGTATATATATGTCTATGTGTGACAAAATTATAAGGAAAGGCAAGGAATAAAATCAAGTTTGGGCATAAATGAGTAATAACATAGATTTTTTCATCTCTATTAAAATGTGCCTTAAAATCATTCATCTTATATATAGGATATATTACACAGCTTAAAAAATGAAGGAGGGATGCCTCATTGAGAAATTCAAGGTATGAAAGAAAATGTGCTGTATATCAAATAGTTTTAAAGGTCTTACAGTGATGTCCAGGTAAATTTAGCAATTTTGTTACCAAGATGAAGGTAATTGTATTTTTAAAGTAAGAGCTACATTATAAAATAATAACATTTTGATAATGATGTTCTGGCATGAAAATTCTAAAAGGAACCAACTAAAATGCTAGTGGGAAGAGAAGATAGAAAGGTAACTAATATTTCAGGTCTCAAATTACGAAGTGTCAAAGAAAAGGGTTTTTATGGACTAGAATAAATAGCAAAGCAAAATGAAAAAAAAATAACATGACACCTATTAAAAGATAAAACAAATGAGTCACAAAGTTAAATGGCAGAAGTAAATCCAAAATTATGTGTTAAAATGACCATGATGATTTGAATGTAAACTTGTCCAGTTGAAAAAACATAATAGACCATCAGATCTATTTAAAAACAAAATGAAACTGAAACCCTTTACAGAATAAGAGGTCTACTTTAAAAAGGGACTATATAAAGCTGATGAAGAAGATGAGAAAGTGTACTCAAATAAAAGGAAACAAAAATTGCAGTGTTAGCAAAATCCATACTCAACGAAATTCAATGTAGGGGAAACATTACATGGGAAAAATATTTTTTTGAATATAGTGATTTGACAATTCTGTACATTACACTATGCTCACCACAATTTGTATAGTTACCATCTGTCACCATACAATATTACTACAATATTATTGATTATATTCCCTATGCTGTAATTTTTTCCCCATGCCTTTTTTTTTTTTTTTTAATAACTGGAAGTTTGTACCTCTTGATCTCATATATTTCAGCCATCTCCTCAACCTTTCCCCTCTGGAAAGTTTGTTCTCTATGTTCGATTCCAATTCATTTTTTGATTCCACATATAAGTGAAAATATTTGATTTATTTAATTTAGCGCAATGCCTTCTAGGTCCATCCACATTGTTGCAAATTGCAATTTATTCCTTTTATAGCTGAATGGTATTTCATTGTATTTATATGCTACATCTTTATCCATTTATCTATTGGTGGACAGGTTGCTTCCATAACTTGACTATTATAAATAATGCTGCAATAAACAAGGGATGCACGTATCTACTTAAATTCATGTTTTTGTTTTCTTTGGGTAAATATCCAGTAATGGAATTACTAGATTGTATGGTATTTTCTATCTCTAAATTTTTGAGAATCTCCACACCGTTTCCTTTAGAGGTTGTACCAGTTTACTTTCCCACCAACAGTGCTGAGGCTTCACTTTTCTCACTTTTCTTCCCATCCTCACTAACTCTTGTCTTTTTGATACTACCCATCAAAAAGTGAGGTGATATCTCATTTTGGTTTTGATTTGCTTCCCCCTGATGATTAAGGATTTTGAGCATTTTTTCATCTGTTTGTTGGCCATCTGTATATCTTCTTTGGAAAAAATGTCTACATCTTCTTATTTTAAAATCAGATTATTGGGGGCTTTGTTTGATATAGAGTTTATAAGTTCTTAATATTTTTTTTGAAATTTAACCTATTATTAGATATATCATTTGCAAATCTCCTCTCCCAGTAGGCCACCAGGAATGGAGAATCTTTAAGGAAATGTCCACAATAAAGATATAACTGTCATGACCTTTTAGTATAAACAGTAAAACAATGTAATTTTTTTGTAAATTGGTAGGTGAGAAGCAACATATTAATGCACTGGCTCATGTGTAGAATTAAAAATTTATCAAATGGGCTAAATTATAAAACTGTCTCATTTGGAGACTTTATATGAAGGTTGATTCAGTCAACTCTAAAATTTATAACCTAGAGACAATGAAAATACCTTATTTCATGACCTAGATATTAAGGGATTATCTTTCAAGTTCAGTACAGTCATGACTGCTGCCATTTTGATCTTATTCCTTTCTTTACCAAGCATATATTACATTGTAAATTATCTTTTTGTGTGTTTTTTTGTATGGTGCAAATGAATTTTCATTGTTTCTATCACTTGCAATAAAAGGAGTCCTAACTAACGTGTACGGTATCTGGATATCATTAATCAACTAGACATGAAATTGCTGGGGAAAATACCCCAGGGCATTGCTGTATCTATAACAGTTCTCATCAAAGGTTAAAAATGTGAAATACAACTAGTAAGTAAACTCAAGCAATAAGGACATATTTTGGTTCAAGGATTTTGCCAGATTTGTTGATGCCACTAACAATGATTACCCAGTTAATGCTTCAGGAACTCCATTATGCATCATCTTGTCACCAAATGAGTCCCTTTGGAAAAAATTAAGCAAATAATTCATGGAAGACAATTGCTTTACAAAAAGAACTTGAACCATATTTTTGGATTTATACTGTTAGAATAGCCAGACTTCAGAAGCTTGCCCTAGATTTTTCAAAATGTTCACCAAAGAAGCAGGAATTAATGAAGGAGAGCTAATGTGAATGCATTTGGATTTGGTAATTTCAAGATTTAACTTGAAAGGAAAAATTGTATGTGGAAAAGCAAAGATCTTATTGACTATTAAATTAACTGAGCTGTTTTTCATCTAGCCACTTATAGCTGGATAGTCCAGCTATAAGATATACATACGTGTATATATACCTATATGTATATATACATACCAATTGTGCAGAAACTCATCTTTAATAGTATAATGTGACATGGAATCTTTGAGATACTTCTGTAGAGTCTATGATAGAAATCTAGTCAGTTTGTACCTTATAGCTTGTAAAACTTGAGTTCGTTATTGTAGTAATAGTATATTACTCATAAATCCTGAGGATGCTCAAGCTATCCCATTTACTGAAGTAAAATTTGTATTTAACTACCTTTACTCAGAATGGCAGTTCCTATCTATCCCATAATGACAGGAAACACTTATGAAGTTATGCTCCCTGCATTCTCAACTCTGTGCATTATCTTAGAAGACCTTTACCCAAGTATTGCAATCTACTAGGTGCCAGAGGGCAGGATCTACATTTAGTTTTGCTGCCCTAAAGCTATCATCATTTTATTCCTGCTCATCATTGTGGTTAATAGGCTACATCTTTTCTCCTGTAGTCCTCTAATTTATCTGGTTCCAAAGTCTGGGTTTCTTCAGAATTTCAATAGAACCACTGAGCCTTTACTATCTGTGTAGTCCGCGCCCCCCCCCCCCCGCCCCTTTCCTTTTCCTGGGAAGGGTGACCAGGTCCTCAGAGTTCCTGTTAATTTTGCATTCCTATTTCAATGGGAGTGAACTGACTCCTTTCCTCTGGTAACAAGATTATCCTTCCCATTGAATATGGCTTACGTTTGTCAGAACCTACTGCCATGTGCTAGCCCGTCTACTTGGACTTTCGATATTTACTCCAATCAAGTTCAGACTTGAGCTTGTTTGGCATTTGCAATTTGTGAGTCTGGATACTTAAATATAGTTAGTCATCAGTTTGAACTGCCTTCACTTCCTACAGTTCTCTCTTGTTGACTTGTTTAAAAAGACATGTTTTGAGGCCAGTGGGTTATGACATTTGATTTTTTTTTTTTTAAGATTTTATTTATTTATTTGTCAGAGAGAGTGAGCACAGGCAGACAGAGTGGCAGGCAGAGGCAGAGAGAGAAGCAGGCTCCCCGCCAAGCAAGGAGCCTGATGTGGGACTCGATCCCAGGACGCTGGGATCATGACCCGAGCCGAAGGCAGCCGCCCAACCAACTGAGCCACCCAGGCGTCCCATGACATTTGATTTTTGCTTCTAATTCCAAATCTATACCATGTATCCATGATATCCTAACTATGAGATTAACAGAAAGGTAAGTTTGGGGAAATATTTAAGATATTTGATAATCTTTTGGCACAATAATAATTCATTTAAAAAAAAACCCTTAGAATTTGCAGTATTACCTTTTAAGAAAATTGTATCAAAACAGCTGGCCCTAAGTTTCCCCAAGGTATAATTTATGCAATCCATAATACATTTACTGAGAAATGAGATTAAATTTGCTGAAACTAGATCATTTCTATCACATTTTGCTTCCAAAAATGTAAAGTGAATAATCGATTTCATTGCCTTTTGAAGAAAAATTCTCCTCTAGATCTGGAATTTAAGCAGTGCTTGCCTTTGAATTTAGTATTGTTTTCAGGACTTTCAAAGTCTATGTTCATGTTGTAATGAATATAGATCATTGTATCTTATCGCTGCTTGTTCCCCTAAATTTGTCAGTGTGATTTGGCTTTGACATAATCAACCAAAAAGGCACTGAGACTCTAGTTTCTTATTATTCACAAATAATTGATTATAAGAACACAATCAGTCACAAACTGATTAAAGGACTGTGGTGCTATCAGGGGACTCAAGAATTCTGTGGCTTAGCATTTATAATTGGTACTAATTACAAACTTCTTTTGACATTTAAAAATAATCTCTACTTTTAATTATGATTCTATGTACTAGAGCCCTACCATTCCTTGTCCAATTGCTATTAAATACTTGTCTGACAAGCTTAGAGGAGTTATTGAAAGCTCTGAATTTCCTTTATTATGTATATTTAGTATCATCTCCCTACAAAATTTTTGATATTGATTTTCCTGATTTACTGCTTCACAATGAAAAAAATATACAATTGAAAGTGTGAGATCTATATTACCTAAGGTCTTAAATTGTGCATTGTACCAGTGAGAAATATATTCAGCTGTAAGTAACAACGACCGTGTTTATAGTGCCTTGGAAGAACTGGGACTTATACTTGTTATGTAACAAAAGGCCTGGAAGTAGATGGCAGCTGGTTTTCATTTAGCGATTTAATGGTGAAAGGGCCAGAAACTCTTGGCTTTTCCCTTATAGTTGTTACCTCTTGATTACAAGAAGGGGACTTGCAGCTCCAAACACTACATACATCTGTATTCAGGATGGAAAGAAAGTAGAAGTTTAGCTCTTTCTGAGCCCTTTTGTCAGGAGAGGAAGAGTTTCCCAGGAACACCTCTGTACATCGCATTTGGCACTAGTAAGTCATATGTCCAACACTGACTGCAAAGGAAGGTGGGAAGTTGTCAACAAATGGTCAGGATTGGCTTAGTCCGATCATGATCAATCACTCTGGTTGGGTAAGGCAAAAGAGGAGGATATTGCATAGGATGTTCTAATGACTAACACAATAAAGTAACTGTCTGAAAAATTTCATCGGTTGATTATTGAAACAAAAGCTATACCCTTTATGCAATAATCACCATTATAAGGGGGTCATCAGTATAGAGGGTGATCATCTAATGTTAGCCTCATTGTGACATATATTTGAAATGTCATATATTTTGTGTCATATATTTGAACAATCCTCACATGAAAGCATGCCATATCAGCTTGAAGCAGGGTTTGACAGAAAAATAAATAGTAAAGCTAAAAAATATAATCTCTCAAAAGAATCCATTTTCCTGTGAGAAGAAACAAAAACTATCTTGCTTGATAATGCACATTTGCTTTGCAAGATAATTTCAGGGACAACATCTCAGAATGTTTCAAATACTTTTAGTTGAGGTATTCCGTTTCAAACATCTGCTACTACGTTTACAGTTCTGTGACACATACAAAACAGACTTCTCATTTCACTATAAATTCTAATGGGTGTGCTTTGTTTATATTTATTCTAATGAATTGGGAAAAGAAAGTGTCTTTACCTCCACAGGCATAGTCTTTGCTTCCTAAATTTTCACATAGAATATAATAGGTAATATTTTAAATACCCTATGTTGGGCATGGTATTAACTCATTTTATACTCATAATAATCACACGTGGTATACCCTTTGGATGCCCATTTTGTTAGGTAGCTAAGTAACTAAGGTGCCAGTTAGTTAACTGAGTCGCAAAGATTGAATAACATCTTTATACAGATACTGACAGGTGAAACTAGAATTCAAATCTGGGAACTCTGGCTCTAGACCCCCAAGTTCTTCACCACCACCTAAAAGAGATTATGTTTATTCTAATTCCTTGAAAGCAGTACATGTTGCTTTTTTATGTTAGGGTTAAGATTTTTATTTTTATTTATTTTTAATTGAAGTATAATTAACATACAATGTTAGATTAGTTTCAGGTGCCCCAAATAATGATTCAGCAATTCTGTATTTTTCAGTGCTTATTAACATAAGTGTACTCTTAATCTTCTATATTTATTTCGCCCATCTACTCCCCACCCCCACACACATCCTTTCTGGCAACTACTAGTTCTCTGTATTTAAGAATATTTTTTTCTCTTTTTTCTTCTTTGTTCATTTGTTTTGCTTCTTAAAATCCAAATATGAGTAAAACTATGTGGTATCTGTTTTTCTTCCAACTTATTTCATTTAACATATCTACTAGTTCATGTGTGTTGTTAAAAATGACAAGATTTCATTCTTTTTTATGGCTGAGTAATATTCTATTGTATATATATGTATATGTGCATATACATATATATACAATATCATCTTTATCATTCATCTGTTGATAGACATTTGGTTGCTTCCATATCTTGGCTATTATAAATAATGCCACAATAAACATAAGGATGCTCGTATCTTTTTGAATAAGTGTTTCCATTTTCTTTGGATAAATAGCCAGTAGTGGAATTATTGGATTATATGTAATTATATATGAATTACTTAGCAAGCCAAAAATCAATCCATACATAAATAGATAAAGATTATATATATGTATATAAGATTTTTATTTTTATTTATTTTTAATTGAAGTATAATTAATATACAATGTTAGTTTCAGGTGCCATTTTGATGCCCATATATATTTCATTTTATATATATGTATATATGTAAAATATTATGTGGAATATTACTCAGTCATAAAAAAGAATGAAATCTTGCCTTTTGCAACGGCATGGACAGGCCCAGAAGGTATAATGGTAAGAGAAATAGGTCAGTCAGAGAAAGGCAAATAAACATATTATTTTTAATAATATAATATATAAAATAAATTATAAATATAAAAATAAAATATAATATATAAAATAAATATATTACTTTTGTGTATCATGTGAGAAGGTGATCCAAATTCCTTCTTTTGCATGTAGCCATCCAGTTTCCCAGTACCATTTGCTGAAGAGACTTTTCCCCATTGTATAGTCTTGTCTCCTTTGTCATAGATTAATTGACCATATAAGTCTGAGTTTATTTCTGAGCTCTTTTTTCTTTTTTTTTTTTTTTAAAGATTTTATTTATTTATTTGACAGACAGAGATCACAAGTAGGCAGAGAGGCAGGTAGAGAGAGAGGGAGGGAAGCAGGCTACTGGCTGAGCAGAGAGCCGGATGTGGGGCTCGATCCCAGGACCCTGGGATCATGACCCAAGCAGAAGGCAGAGGCTTTAACCCACTGAGCCACCCAGGCGCCCCTCTGAGCTCTTTTTTCAACTCCATTGAATTATGTGTCTATTTTTTTGCTTGAACCATACTGTTTTGATTACTATTGCAACATTGTAATATAACTTGAAATCTGGAATTGTGATATTTATAGCTTTGTTCTTCTGTTTTAAGATTGCTTTGGCTATTTGGGGTCTTTTGTGGTTCCAACAATTAACTAATTAATTTTTGTTCCAGCAATTTAAATATTATTTGTTCTGTGAAAAATGTTGTTGGTATTTTTATAGCGGTTGCATTAAATCTGTAGATTGCTTGGGTGGTGTGCACATTTTAACAATATTTGTTCTCCCACTACATGAGCATGGAGTATCTTCCCATTTGCATTGTCATCAATTTCTTCTGTCAACAGTTTATAGCTTTCAGATTATAGATCTTTCACCTCCTTGGTTAAATTCATACCTGGATATTTTATTCTTTTTGGTGAAATTGTAAATGGGATTATTTTCTTAATTTCTCTTTCTGCTATTTTATTATTAGTATATAGAAATGCATCATATTTCTGTATATTAATTTTTTTAACCTGTGACTATACTGAGTTCATTTATCAATTCTAGTAGGTTTTTGATGGAGTCTTTGGGGTTTTCTGTATATAGTATGTTATCTGCAAATAGTGAAAATTTTACTTTTTTTCTTACCAATATGAATGCATTTTCTTTTACTTGTCTGCTTGCTATGGCCAAAACTTAGTAGTATGTTGAATAAAAGTAGTGAGAGTGGACATTTTTTTTTTTTTAAAGATTTTATTTTATTCATTTTAACAGACAGAGATCACAAGTAGTCAGAGAGGCAGGCAGAGAGAGAGAGATAGGAAGAGAAGCAGGCTTCCCGCTGAGCAGAGAGCCCGATGCGGGGCTCGATCCCAGGACCCTGGGATCATGACCTGAGCCGAAGGCAGAGGCTTTAACCCACTGAGCCACCCAGGCGCCCCGAGAGTGGACATTTTTGTGTTGTGCCTGATATTAGAGGAAAAGTGCTCAGTTTTTCACTATTGAGTATGATGTTAGCGATAGTTTTTCACATGTAGTGTTCATTATATTGAGGTACATTCCCTCTAAACCTACTTTGTTGAGAATTTTTATCATGAGTGGATGTTGTGCTTCATCAAATGCTTTCTGTGTATATTTTGAGATGATCATATGGTTTTTACCCTTCTTCATATTAATGGGTTGCATCATGTTGCTTGATTGGAGAATACTGAACCCTTGAATCACTGGAATACCCACTTGCTTATGGTGAATGATTTTTTAAAATATGTTGTTGAAATTTGATTTGCTAATTCTTTGTTGAGGATTTTTGCATTTGTGTTCATCAGAAACATTGACCTGTAGTTTTTGTTGTTTCTTTTCTAGTGTCTCTTCCTTCCTTCCTTCTTTCTTTCTTTCTTTCTTTTGAGAGAATGAGCGAGTATGAGCAGAGGGAGAGTGAGAGAGAGAAGCAGAATCCCCACTAAGCAGGGAGCCTGATATGGGACTCAATCTCAGGATGCTGGGATCATGACCTGAGCCAAAGGCAGATGCTTAACCAACTGAGTCACCCAGGTCCCCCTTACTCTTCTTGAATTATTTCTTGAGTTCACCTGTGAAGCCATTTGGCCATGGATTTTTGTTTGTTGGGAGACTTTTTTTTATTATGGACTCTGTGATCAGTCTGTTTAGATTTTTTATTTATTCCTGATTCAGTTTTGAATGACTGTATGTTTCTAGTAATTTATTCATTTCTTCTAGCTTATCCAATTTGTTGGCATATAATTTTTCAATCTCCTAATCCTTTGTTTTTCTGTGGTGTTTGTTATTTCTCCTCTTTCACTTGATTTTATTTGAGTGTTTTTTGTTTTTGTTCATGATATGTCTGGCTAAATATTAATTTTATTTGCCTTTTCAAGGAATGAGCTCTAGGTTTCATTGATCTTTTATATTGTTAAGTTTCTATTTCATTTATTTCTGCTCTAATCTTTATTATGTCCTTCCTTCTACTTGGTGGGCTTTGTTTTTCTAGCTCCTTTAGGTATAAAAGTAGGTTGTTTATTTGAAATTGATAGATTGCTATACTTTTCTCTCTTAAAACAATTTTCACTGTCCCAAAGATTTTAGACCATTGTGTTTTCATTTTCATTTGCCCAATGTATTTTTTTATTTCCTCTTTGATTTCTTGGTTGACCATTTCATTGCTTAGTAACATGTTATTTAGCTCCTGTGTATTTTTGTTCTATTGAGATTCATTTCCCCTGTGGGTGATTTCTAGTTTCATACTGTTACAGTCAGAAAAAATGCAAGATATGATTTCAGTCTTCTTATACTTATTAAGATTTTTTTTGTGGCCTGACATGTGATCTCTTCTGGAGAATGTTCCCTGTTCACTTGAAAAAAAAATGTGCTTTCTGCTGTTCTTGGATGGAATGTTCTAAATATATCTGTTAGATCCATCTGGTGCAATGTGTCCTTCAGAGAACCTGGTCTCTTACGACTTTCTGTCTGGATGATCTATCCATTGATGTAAGTGGGGTATTAAAGTCCCCTACTATTATTGTATTACTGCCAATTTCTTCCTTTTCATCTGTTAATAGTTGCTGTATGTGTTTAGGTGCTTCTATATTGGGTACACAAATACTTAGAGTTGTTATGTCCTGTTGGGTTGTTCCCTTTATGGTTATGTGGTGTCCCTGTTTGTCTCTTGATAAAGTCTTTGTTTTAAAGTCTATTTTGTCTGATAGAAGTCTTCCTACCCCTGCTTTCTTTTTGTTTCCATTGCATGGTAAATGTTTTTTCATCCCTTTTCCTTTAATATGCATGTGCCTTAAGTCTGAGGTGAGTCTCTTATAAAGAGAACTTGGTTTTTTATCTATTCTTCCACCCTATGTCTTTTGATTGAAGCATTTACTCTATTTGCATTCAAAAGCAATTCTTGATAGGTATGTGCCTCCATTTTATTCATTGTTTTTTGTTGTTTTTGTACTTTCCTATTCCTTTCTTTTGTTCTTTCTCTCTTCCTTTGTGGCTTAATAGCCTTCTTTTGTGATACACTTGGCTTTCTTTTATTTTTTGAGTATCTATTGCAGGTTTTTGATGTGTGGTTACCATTAGGTTATACCATTATGCCATTAGGTATAATATACTATGCATAGGGCAATTTATATTAAGTTGATGGTCACTTAAGGTTGAACCCATTCTAAAGCACTGAATTTTTATTCCTCTCCCCCCACATTTTATGCATATAATGTTATACTTTACATTCTTTTGTGTATTCCTTGACTGATTTTTATGAATAAAATTGATTTTGCTGCTTTTGTGCTTTAAACTCCATACTGGTTTTATACGTACTTAATTTATTATTATATATTTATATTACCTGTGAAATTTTTCCTTTTCTTACTTTCCTTACTCCTGATTATGGCATTTCCATTCCACTTACAGAATTCCCTTTAACTTTTCTCTAAGTTTGGTTTTGTGGTGATAAATTCCTTTAACTTTTGTTTGTCTGGGAAACACTATCTCTCCTTCTATTCTTAGTGATAACTGTGTTGGGTAGAGTATTCTTGGTTGCAGATTTTTTGTTTGTTTTCAGTGCTTTGCCTGTCAGAAGAGAGTGGCATGAGTTGCCTGGGTAGCTCAGTGGATTAAGCCTCTGCCTTCAGCTCAGGTCATGGCCTCAGGGTCCTAGGATCAAGCCCCACATGGGGCTCTCTGCAGAGCAGGGAGCCTGCTTCCTCCTCTATCTCTGCCTGCCTCTTTGCCTATTTGTGATATCTCTCTCTGTCAAACAAATAAATAAAATCTTAAAAAAAAGAGAGTGGCATGATATGTTCAAAATTTCTGCTGAAAAATCATTTGATATCCTTATGCTGTTCCTTTCATATTAACTGTTTGCTTTTCTCTTGCTGCTTTTAAAATTTTATATTTACCACTACTTTTTGCCATGCTAACTATTTATGTGTCTTGGTGTGGACCTCCTGAGATTAATTTCTTTGGGAGTTCTCAGTCCTATCTGGATCTAGATGTCTGTTACCTTCCCCAGATGAGGAAAGTTTTCAGTTATTATTCTTTCAAATAAATTTTTTGCCCCCTTTTTCTCTCTCTTGTTTTTCTTCTTTTGGGATTCCCATAATGTAAATGTTATTACACTTGATGATGTCATTGAGTATCCTTAACCTCTTCTCATTTACATGCTTAATTCTTTTTTCTGTTCAGGTTGTTCTGTTCTGTTACCCCATTTTCCAGGTTGCTAATTCTTCTTCTGCTTATTGTAGTCCTTTTTTTTTTTTTTAAACCTCTAGTGTATATTTTATTTCAGTTGTTGAGTTATCTCTGATTCTTTTTTTTTTTTTTAATTTTCTGTGTCTTTGTTGAATGTCTCACTGAGATCCTCTACTCTTTTCTCAAATCCATTGAGTATCTTTATGACCACTACTTGGAATTCTTAACGAGGTATATTTCTAATCTCTGATTCATTTGCCTCTTTTGCTGTGATTTTGTCCTTCTCTTCCATCTGGGGCATACTCCTTTGTCTCTTCATTTTGTCTAACTCTCAAGTGTTTTTTTTTTTCTTTTCTGTGTATTAGGAACATAAATTAAATCTCTTGATTTTTAAAGTAGTGGCCTTATAAAGAAGAGGTCCTGTGGTGTAGGACATCATTTTTAAAGTGTCCAACAATATTAGCTTTTTTTAGAAGTGATTAGCTTATAATTGGAACATTTATTTTATTTTATTTTTTAATAGATTTTATTTATTTGATAGATCACAAGTAGGCAGAGAGGCAGGTAGAGAGAGGAGGAAGCAGGCTCCCTGCTGAGCAGAGAGCCCGATGTGGGGCTTGATCTCAGGACCCTGAGATCATGACCTGAGCCGAAGGCAGAGGCTTAATCCACTGAGCCACCCAGGTGCCCCTGGAACGTTTATTTTTTTTTATAAAAAAATGTTTATTTGATAAAACTTCAGAACTTTATCCTTGAAAAGGATAAAATAATTGTATAAAGAATTCTCATATACCTATCACCCAGACCCCTAAAATAGTAACAATTTGTTACAGTTCTTTTTTTCTTATTTCAGTTTTTTTCCTTCTTTCTTTCCATCCCTCCCTCCCTCCATCCATCCATCATTTCTGTATCTACTTACCTATATGCCTATCCATTATCCCATTGGCTTGGACTTTATCTCACGACCAAGGCTCTAAAGTGGGGAAATTGAGTCTTCATTCTGGGTGACCATGTGCCCTGCTAAATTTTGGATGTTCTGTTATTAACAGGAAGAGAAGAGGGAGAGAAGCTATTTGAAGTTTAGTCATAGAAATAATATCTATATCATAGGTTTGTCTTTTGGATTAGATGAGTTATATGACCCAGGCACTGTGGTAATAATATATACACAAATATATTTCCAGTTATTATTAACTTCATCTTAATAAAGCACTGTTGTTTTTTTTATATGCTGTCTTGTTCTGCTTTATCTTATTACTGATCTCTACGTATCATTTTGGGGCATGGTGTGGATGTTTAAGGGCCATAGAAATGTACTTTGTAGGTTCTATGTCAGAATAGTCACCATCTTCCTTAACATGACCTAGAGTTGAAAAGACCGAAGATTTGGGGTGTCACTGAGCTTCATAAAGTAGTAGTTTTTAAAGCTTAATGGAACAATCTGATTGTAAATAAATGTTACAAATTCCCTGTTGCTTTTATTCATATATCAGGTTCTACTTTGCAGAAGGAGACCTTTATTTAACTTATACATTTCATTTATAATACAAATTGGCCTGAGGCAGATTTTTCTCTCCAAAAGTAGAACTTCTGGATTGTGCAATGCAATTTAGTGTTGACCTCTAAATACAAGAGTGGCATGAAAATTTCTTTTAAATATAATATACTGATGGATGGCACAATTTCAACCTTATGAGGTTTACTTTTTGGTAGTCAGTTTAAGGGATGAGGATCAAGATGTGTGACTACTTGAAAGAAAGGGTTCATGGTTCATAAATGTGAATAATTCATTGGTATTCTGGGACACCTGTTGACATCTAGTCTCTAAACTTCAACTAAATAGATTTTGGCAGTTGGTTTTTAATAAATGTCCAATTGTCATATGTCCAGTGGTGTAATTGCAGATATCAGTTATGAGACTAACGAAAAATTTATATATTTGTGTTATATATGTGTGTGTATACATACAATTTCTAACTTTAAATATTAGAAAGAATGACTAAAACATGTGTGCTTTATCTAATTAAGGGCTTAATTCCTAGGGAATGTTCTGTACTTTTAGGGGCTTTTGATGTGTTGAGAATCTTTTGCAGATAATTGCCTAAGGACATAACGGTTTATAAACATAAAACAGATTAAAACCCCCCTCTTTTTTTTTTTTTAAAGAAAATTGTAGCTTTTATTACTGAATGCACATTTTCATGAAATTGTTGGGTTATTCTCTTCTTTGGAAATTTTAAAGATATAAAAGTTATAAAAAGGTGTTTTTGTTTTGTTTTGTTTCTGAAGAACCAGGGAGAAAGTAGTGATGGAGGAAAAAAAATGTAACTTTGCCCTTAATTTGAGAGTACTTAAATTTCAGCTTAGTCATTTGTGAAGTAGATGGTCTTGGACATTTTTTTCTTAGTCTCATGGAGCCTTGGTTTCTCTCCTCTCTATAAAAGCTTGAGATATATATTAAAAAATTATATATCTCTATGTATAATTTGTTATCTGTTGTTGTGTAAGAAAACATTCCAAAACTTAGTCAACTAAAGGAACGGCAATATTTATATTGCATATGAATTTAAATTTTAAAAAGACTCAGAAGAGATAGCTTTTCTCTACTAGGTATTAGAAATATGGGATAGAATTATCTGAATGCTCATTCATTCATGTATCTGAAAGAGGATATTTGCTATCAGCTGAGACTTCAGCTGTGACTGTGGTTGGAACACCTATATGTGGCTTCTCCATATGGATTGAGTTTTTTTTTTTTTTAAACAACATAATGGCTTTGTTTCAATGTTAGAACTGACAAAGAATCAGGCAGAAACTGAGTTGCCTTGAAAGCTACACATTATCACTTTTGCCTCATTCTATTCTATATATACACACACACCTCCACACACATATCAGCAAATGAAATTGGAATTGAAATAACCTAGTTAAGATTGTACAGATAGTAAAAAACACACAAAGGAGAGAAGTTAAGAATCTCTGGTTGGGGCTAAATCATAAAAAAGTCTTAACTGCCCAGCCAGAGGAGCTGAGACATCATTTGGTAACTAAAGCAGGTTTACTGGCAGCAGAGAGATATAAACAGGACAGTGTACTGGGAAATTTTTTTGGCAATCAGTAACAAAAATAAGTTCGAGTCAGATTTCTTGAAGCATGGAGTGTCATTATAATAGCAGCTTATGCCAGAGCTAATGAACCACTGATGTGGTGGTGGTTTACATAAGGGCAGAGAAAAAGGTGTATTTAGAAACATGGTCGGGGTAGAATCGACCACATTTAGGAAACAAAGAGAAATGTCAAACCTGAAGACAAGATTTTAAGCCCAAATAATTATGACATCGACACTGATATTGGAGAAAGAGCACCATAGTCAAAAATGGGAGGAGTTTTTTGTTTGTTTTGTTTATTTTTGTTTTGTTTGCTCTGGTTTTGAGGAATCGGGGTGATGTAGCAGGTTCATTTTTATAATAAGGTTTGAGGTATCAGTGAGCAATTTGGATAGGTAGGCAAAATGGCAGATAAAAATATGGGACAGTATAGCTCAGGGAATGATGTTGGAGTTCATGGGCAGGGGACTTGCAAATTAAAATTAGAGCAAATGATTGCCACCTCCTGAGGGCGCAGGGGAGGAGAATGAGGCACAAAGAAGTCAGATGCAAGAGAATAGGAGCAGGGTCACCCCCTGCTTGAGGGCAACTTGTTTGTGCCTCATTTTTCTCCCATGCACCATCAGGAGGCAGAAAATGATGATTTTGATATTGTGAAAGAGGAGAGATTTGAAAAGGAAGAAAATGCAAACAAAGGACAGAATATTGAAAAATTATTCACAATAATTAAAATCTGGGCCAATTGGCCTCATTCTACTCTGCCTGTCTTAGTCTGCTCAGGCTGCTATAACAAAATATTATGCACTGGGTAGCTTATGAAAGAAAAATTTATTTCTCACAGTTTGGAGGCTGGAAATCCGAGATAAGGGTACCAACAATATTGAGTGAGGGCTCTTTTCCAGGTCATAGTCTTCTTGCTGTGTCTTCTCATAAGGAAAGAATGAGCTAGCTCCTTGGGTTCTGTTTTATAAGGGCACTCATCTCTCCAGAAGTGTTCTACCCTCATGCCCTTATCACTTCTCAATAACCCCACCTTTAAATGCCATCACCTGGGCCATTAAGTTTTCAACATTTAGCCTATAGCACTGCCTAAAGATGACATGAAAATAATAACTTATCCACTTGTTTTTTGTAATCTTATAATCCCCTTCCCTTTCCTACTAAAATTTGTGGAAGATGAACAAATAAATGAGGATGTCTCAGTATGTTGGTGAGGAGGGTGGAGGAAGATGAGGTCATGAGTAAGAAAGGCATCTCAGTATAGGGACAGGAGGAAAAATATTTCTCACATAGAGTTTTAAAAGGTATGACACTATCTGTCATGATTAGAAGAATAGCGCTAGCCTTTATGTTTTGGGACTTGGAAATCTGAGCATGTGTAAATTAATTACTTTAAGTTGAATGTTTTGTCTCTTGATTTAGAGGCACCATTGCATTATGAGGAAAGCATGACTTTAAAGTCAAGATTAGAATTTAAATCTAAGTTCTGTCCTATGTGAGCTAAATTAATTTGGACAAGTTACCTTAATGCTGAACTTTGACTTCCTCACCTACAAAATGAGGTTGGCTAATATCTCCTGTGACAGAATGAGAGAAATAATGTATGCAGAGCACAAAATAGAGTGTCAGTACATAGAGATGGCAGTAAATTGTAATTCTGATGATTGCATTGATAATGTCTGGTTAAAAATATCTTTACTGTAATCTTATCTCAGAGATTAAGAATTAGAAGATCCAAGCTAGGTAGAGAATTATGAAATTGGGTTCACTCCTTAAAGGAGCCTGGCATCTGGAAGCCCAAAATACCCAGAGGCTGTGTGTGACTTTATTTGATGGTTAAGTACCAACAATGATACCAAGAAACTCGGCAGGAACAAAAATTGTTACTGTATTTTATCATCACTGTTATTTTAGTAGCACTGTGTAATAATTGTTGTATTTTATTTTGTTCCTGTTTTACATACATATATATATATATATGTATATATATATATGTGTGTGTGTGTGTGTGTGTCCAGATGTGATCACACTAAAAATAGTAGAAGCACTGGATTCATAAACAAATATGCAAGTTCATGTCCTGCCTCTTCCACTTACTAGCTGTATGACTTTTACTTCTGAACATTCATTTCTCTGAACTTCATTTCTAAAACCCATCTTGGGGGTTATTATGAATTATGATATAAAGTATGTGAAAGCCCTTTGTACACCCTAAACTACATTTTATATATGGGTATGACTATGTAATCATAAAAGAAATTTGTATTTTTGTCATGGTATCAAATAGGATTTTACCTAGAGTTGCCTATGATATATAGGCTGGAATTCTGCTGAAAGAAGAAATCTGGAGCTGAGTCTACTTAGTAGAAAAAGGTACTATGTTGCTTACTAATGCTTGAGGTGGTCTGGGAGGAAGCAAGACCACATATTTTCTAGTCTTAATTTGTAAATTGGCATATTCCAAAATTTTTTTTTTTTTTTTTGCTTCTTTTGCTTCTCACCAAGTATAACTCTAGGAGGCATGTATAAAACACTCTGGATCCTTATCTGAGTATGAAGGTACATGACTCACATACTGAAGGTTCCATTCTTCTGGCAGGACCATTTGAAGTTGGTAAGGTAATGGCAATATGAGTAGCTCTTTGAAACAAAAGTCTGAGATTATACAAGACTAGATAATGATATGTTTGGCCACAAACTGCTCTTTATCTGTGCCTCATATATACAAGATGTTGCAGAAGAACCTGAAAATGAAGTCCATGTTTCCTCTCATCTATGAGCTTGTTTTCAGTAATGAACTTTGGTCTGGAGAATATTCTTGGAAATAATCAAATTGACTAGTTTGACCAGAATTTAATTTCACTTTGATTGGTAAGATCATTAAAACTGTCATTGCAAACCCAATCACATTTAATATCAACTCTCCCCGACCCTTTCCTTCTTCTTCACTTCTTTCTCTATCTTCATATTTGGAGCACTAGTGAGCTCTGTACTTGCCTTGCACTAAATTCTTCATTGGGTATCTTCTGGTCAGGTTCCTTCTATTATGTGTCCCCTGCCATTCCTCTTATATCTGTAGAGGCTCTTGCTGATTTTTTTCAGAGTATGACTCATTTATATCATTTTAGAAACCATTATACAGACTTGGATCTGTATTAGGATCAGAATCTGTATGTTTTCTTTCCTGCCATCATTTCATTGATTTTCCTAAGTGGATGATAATAAGTGCTCAGAGTTTCTTTGATAGAATTTCCCCACTTCTTTCTAGCAAGTCAAATTCCAATCCAGATTTGCTCTCCCTCCTTTTTTTTTTTTTTTTTTTTTTTTTTTTTTAATTTTCAGACTCCTATAATGTCAGTGTAAGCCATGAACTAAGAACCATGGGATCCCAATATAGGTAATTCTTGTTTGTTTGTTTTCTTGTTGTTTTTTTTAAAGATTTATTTATTTTAGAGCACACATAAGGTGGAGGGCCAGAGGGAGAGACAGAATCTCAAGCAGACTCCCTTTTGGGCATGGAGACCAGTGCAGGGCTCAATTTCATAACCTTGAGATCATAACCAGAGCTGAAATCAAGAGTCACCTAGCCAGCTGAGCCACCCAGACACCCCTTGATAGTTTTCTCTTAAATGTAAAGCCCACCCAAAATCTACAATCTTTGAGGCACAGCTATTAATTCAAAGATTATAATGTTAATAAGTAGTCAGTTTGTATTATTTATAGGAGTTTTTTATTACTCAACATTTTGTCATGAGTCAAACTTTTTAAAGATGTTTAAAAAATTTAATCATTATAACTTAATACTGGTTTAACATTTATAGTTAGGTTATTGTAAGAGCAAGTAGAATGCTTCTTAAAATTTGTCTTAACCTTATCCTCTACTCAGTTAATTGAAGTTTATTGAAAAATCTGGCCTTTCAGGCATGGAGTGGAAGTGAATTTTTCTCAGATAAATCCATAATCAGCAGCTCACACTAAAAAAAAGTATAATGAAGCTAATGAACTGAATGCATGTGTCTTCCTTCCCATTCCAATTTCATTGAAAAGAGTGAAAAAGATATATAGGGTCTATAAAATGAATTTTCTATATGTATCTACCTATCTGTATATTTTAAATTATAATGAAAATCAGGAAAAGATACAACAAATTGGTCAAAGTCTTTGAGGAATTGCTTGGAAGATAGAAAACAGATGAGATCAGATTGATAGAAGACTTGTGAGAACACATCTCAGAACAAGTACAAGAAAAAAACCCACAGAAGTAAGTGTATCTTGTGGTGCTGAAAGGTGAGATAATAAACTAAAGAACAGACTGGGTTCTAAGCAGGGATGGTATTTAGACCAACAAAGCTACAATTATACCAGTTTTTAAATAATGAAAATGCATTCTATAAACTGATAAATAACTCCTGCCATGAGCCCAAAGTACCCAGGGCTCTTGCCCAGAAACCCTTAATCTCTCATTGACCCAGCATCCAAGGGGTTAATACTTGGCACACAGGTGGCCTTCAGAATCTTGCTCCTGTTCTGATTTTTAGCTACCCAACTGTCTGTATTAAATATTTTATTTTTCCTAACTGAAGTAAATCTGATATACAATGTCATATTAGTTTCATTTGCACAACATAATGATTGGATAGTTCTATGCATTACTCAGTCATCATAAGTGTAGTCACCATCTGTCATGAGAAAATTTATTATAATATTATTGACTATATTCCTTATGCTATACTTCTCATCTCTGTAATTTATTTAATAACTGTAAGTTTGCACCTCTTAATCCTTTTCATCTATTTCACCCATACCTACCCTTCTGACAACCATTAGTTTTCTGTACTTATGAGTTTGTTTTTGGTTTTTGTTTATTTGTTTGATTTTTTTAGGGTCCACATATATATATAAGTGAAATATATTGTCTTTCTTTGGCTTATTTCACTTAGCACAGTATCCACTACATCCATCCATGTTGCCACAAATGGCTAGATCTAATTCTTTTTTATAGCTGAGTAATACCCATGTGTGTGTGTGTATGTGTGTGTGTCTACTTCTTCCTTCTTATCCATTTTTCTGTTGATGGACACATAGGTTGTTTCCATATTTTCGCTATTGCAAACTATGATGCAAAAAACATAGAAGTGCACATATCTTCTCAAATTAGTGTTTCTATTTTATTTGGGTAAATACCCAGTAGTGGAATTACTGGATCATAGGATATTTCTGTTTTAATTTTTGAGGAACCTTCATACTGTTTTCCACAGTGGTTGCACCAGTTTACATTTCTACAAACAAATCACTGGGTTCTTTTTCTCCACATTCTCATCAATACTTGTTATTTCTTGTGTTTTTGATACTAGCCATTCTAACTGGTGTGATGTGATATCTTGTGGTTTTGACGTGCATTTCCCTGGTAATAAATTATGTTGAGTATACCTTTAAGGCGTCTGTTAGCCATTTGGATATCTTTGATATCTTTAGATATCTGTTTAGGTCCTCTCCCCATTTTTAATCAGATTATTTGGGATTTTTTGGTGTTAAGTTTATTTTAGATATTAAATGTTATCAGGTATATCATTCTTCTCCTATTCATTAGATTGCCTTTTTGTTTTGTTGATGGTTTCCTTCATTGTGCAAAAGCCTTTCATTTTGGTGTAGTTTCAATAGTTTATTTTTGCTTTTGTTTCCCTTCCCTGTGGAGACATGTTTATTAATAAGTTAAAGCAGATGTCCAAGAGATTACTGTTTGTTTTCTTCTAAGAGTGTTATGGTTTCAGGTCTCATTTTTAGATCTTTATTTTGTGTTTATTTTTGTTTACGGTGTAAGAAAGTGGTCCCATTTAATACTTTTTCACATAGCTGTCCAGTCTTCCCAATGCCTTTAAAAAAAGTCTTCTCTCCTTTGTGTATTTAAGTCTCCTTTGTTGGAGATTAATTGGCCATATAAGCATGGATTTATTTCTAGGCTCTTTCCTGTTCCATTGATCTGATGTGCCAATTTTTGTGCCATTACCATACTGTTTTGATGACTACAGTTTTGTAGTATATCTTGAAATCTGGAATTGTGATACCTGGAATGGGTGAAGCATATTCTTGTTTTGCTCTTCTTTGTCAAGATTGCTTTGGCTATTTGGGGTCTTTTGTGGTTCCATACCAATTTTAGGATGGTTCTTTTCTTCTTCTGCTGCTGCTGCTTTTTTTTTTTTTTTAGTTCTGTGAAAAAAACTATTGGCTTCTTGATAGGGATTGCATTGAATATATAGGTTGCTTTGAGTAGTACAGTTAGATGATACTAATACTTTAAATACATGAATATTGTATACCTTTCCATTTATGTCACCTTCAATTTCTTTCATCAACGTGTTACAGTTTTCAGAGGATAGGTCTTTCACCTCTTTGATTAAATTTATTTTGAGATATTTTATTATTTTTGGTGCAATTATAAATGAGTTTGCTTTCTTAATTTTCCTTTCTAGTACTTTGTTATTAGTGTATAGAAATTCAACTGATTTCTTTGTATAAATTTTGTGTCCTGCAAATTTACAGAATTCATGTATTAGTTCCAGTAGTTTTATGGTGGAGTCTTTAGGATTTTCTTTCTTTTTTTTTTAAATAACATTTAATGAATTTACTTATTTATTTAAAATTTTAGTTGAATACATATAAATTTCCAAGTCCTGGATTAAACTGATGGAGTACAAAATAAAGTGAATTCTTATCAAGGAGTTCAAGTACAGTAAATCATTGTTAGACATACATTATCAGTAAGATATGATAATGCATGTGTATAGCACAATGAAAATTCAAATATAGTTTAAGTATTAAGTCTAAGAGTGAAGTCAAGAAGTGCTTCTTAGAAAAGATAACAGCTCTATCATAATCCACATTTCTGTGTTGCCAGTCCTTACAGATCTCTTTATTTTTATAAATTTTTATTTATTTATTTTTAATTTCTTTTCAGTGTTCCAGAATTCATTGTTTATGCACCACATCCAGTGCTCCATGCAATACATGCTCTCCATAATACCCACCACCAGGCTCCCCCAACTCCCCCACCCCCAAAATCCTCAGTTTGTTTTTCAGAGTCCACAGTCTCTCATGGTTTGTCTCCCCCTCCAATTTCCCCCAACTTACTTCTCCTCTGCATCTCCGCATGTCCTCCATGTTATTCCTTATCCTCCACAAATAAGCAAAACTATATGATAATTGACTCT
>ML111032.1:0-24873 GCA_003697995.1 Taxidea taxus jeffersonii
AAGATTTTATTTATTTATTTGTCAGAGAGAATGAGCACAGGCAGACAGAATGGCAGCAGGCAGGCAGAGGCAGAGGGAGAAGCAGGCTCCTCGCCGAGCAAGGAGCCCAATGCGGGACTGGATCCCAGGATGCTGGGATCATGACCTGAGCCGAAGGCAGCTGCTCAACCAACTGAGTCACCCAGGCGTCCCTAGAATACTTTCATTTTATTGGCTTAGGAAGCCTTTTTAAAAAAGTAGCAAACAAACCAGTAGCTAGTCCTATATAGCAACCTTTTAAATTTTTTTATTTTAATTAATTAAGTAGGCTCCACACCCAGTGTGGAGCCCAACTCCAGGCTTGAATTCATGACCCTGAGATCAAGATCTGAGCTTAAAATCAAGAGACAGATGTTACCTGACTGAGCCACTCAGGTGCCCCAACCTTTTTTTATTTTATGGAAATAACATTGAAAGTCTTTCAGAAGACAAAAGTTCTCTTTCCCATGTTACATAGAAGTGCAGAGTGATGGCATTGCTTTGGTAATTGTTTCTATCTTGATGTGGGTTTAGTGTGTGGGTTTATCTTATAGTAGTCAAAATCAATTTTTTTTGGTGGCATGGACTGAATGTTTAGAATTTTTGTTTTATTTTATTTACTTATTGATGTATTATTTTTTTTAAGTAATCTCTACATCCAACATGGGGCTTGAACTCACAATCCCGAGAGTAAGAGTCAGATACTCTACCAGCTGAGCCAGCCAGGTGCCCCTAGAGTTTTTAAATGTGGATTTTTTTTTTTTAAAGATTTTATTTATTTATTTATTTGACAGACAGAGATCACACGTAGGCAGAGAGGCAGGCAGAGAGAGAGGAGGAAGCAGGCTCCCTGCTGAGCAGAGAGCCCGATATGGGGCTTGATCCCAGGACCCTGGGATCATGACCTGAGCTGAAGGCAGAGGCTTTAACCCACTGAGCCACCCAGGTGCCCTTTAAATGTGGATTTTAAGAGTAATATTTTTCAGCTTAATAGAAAAGGCATCTATATTCTTTGAAAAATGTTTAAAATATGCCATTAGAAGATTTTCTATAATTCCTACATGAATTTTAAATAATTATTTATAAAGACAGTGAAGGGAAGACCAGCTTTTTCAAAATAGTATTGTTATTTAGATTTGTAATTTTTGATGAATTATCTGTTGTATCTATAAATATGTAACTAAACAAAATGTACCCATTTTGCTTCACAAAATAATTTAACTTTTAACTTCAGGTGATAGAAGTATTCATTAGAGCAGAAGATGGTCTTTGTAGAGAGGTGGTAAAACACCTTAATCAGATTGAAGAACAGATCTTGGATCATTTGGCATGGAAACCAGAGTCCCCACTCTGGGACAGAATTAGAGACAATGAAAACAGAGTTCCTACTTGTGAAGAGGTTTGTGAAAATACCTTAACATCTTTCTACAACAAAAGTATATCAGTAACTAGTCTGTTTATATTGTTTCTCTGAGAGCAGTTAAACTTGGTGTCTTCGTTATGGGAAGTGGGAGGGTGGCAGCTGGGTTTAGTATGGTCCAGTCACCCCTGTATCTGAGAAAACCATAAGTCTGTGAGTCAGAAATAACATGTGATTGCTCTAAGGTTTCAGTGCCAGAGTAAGAATTCAGTGTTCTCTCTTAATTTTCTCGTCCAGTTTCTGTACATTAGAATGGTTGGTATTCTGATTCTCTAAATCAGTAATGAAGACTGATTCATATTTAGTATCCAGCTATTAGCTTTGAATTTTTTAAGCCTGCCAGACTTCTTTTTCAACTTCAGTATGAAAATGGAGAAGACAGCTGATTTTATTTAGGTCGAGTAACTGGTGAGCAGGTTTTCTTTTGCCTTAGATTGTGACTATATTCCTAATGAAAATGCCTTTTCAAATAATGACATTCTGTGTATATCATTCTTTATAGGTTATGCCACCTCAGAATCTGGAAAGAGCCGATGATATTTGTATTGCTGGCTCTCCTTTGACTCCCAGAAGGGTGAGTGAAGTTCGTGCTGATACTGGAGGACTTGGAAGAAGTAAGTTTAAAGTACTAGAGGGAATATTTGGGAGCCTAATATCTGGGAATTGAAATTCTATCTAAAACTACACGTGAAGGTGCTCGCTTCGGCAGCACATATACTAAAACTACACGTGAAGTTAATGGAGTTTATATAGAAGAAATATTTTGTGCATTATAGTACCACATGGATCACTTAAAAGTAATGCTTTTGAAGAATATTTAAGAACACAGGAAGAGGTATGTATAACAAGTGACTATAAAAAGAGAATGCTGTATATTAATGTGATTCTTATATTTGAAGTGTATGTTTATATATAAGCATATAGAAGAGCTGAAATGGGAAAACTGAACTATTTTTTTTTAAGATTTATTTATTTGACAGACAGAGATCACAAGTAGGCAGAGAGGGGGAGGGGGAAGCAAGCTCCCCACTGAACAGAGAGCACAATGACCTGAGCTGAAAGCAGAGGCTTTAACCCACTGAGCCACCCAGGCGCCCTGGGAAAACTGAACTATTAAGAACAATTATTATTGGATGATAGAATTCCTGGGGCTTTCTGTAAATTTTTTTTTTTAAGATTTTATTTATTTGTTTGGCAGAGAGAGACACAGTGAGAGAGGGAACACAGGCAGGGGGAGTGGGAGAGGGAGAAACAGGCTTCCCACTGAGCAGGGAGCCTGATGTGGGGCTCCATCCCAGGACCTTGAGATCATGACCTGAACGGAAGGCAGAGGCTTAACGACTGGGCCACCCAGGGGCCCCTGCTTTCTATAAAATTTTTAAGATGAATATGTATTTCTTCTAAAATCAGAAGAGGGACACCTAGGTGGCTCAGTTAGTTGAACGTCCGACTCTTGATTTCGCCTTAGGTCATGATGTTGAGGTTCTGGGATTGAGGCCCGAGTTTGGCTTCATGTTTGGCACAGAGTCTGCTTGCGTTTCTCCCCCTCTGCCCGTCCCCCGCTCTCTCAAATAAATCTTAAAAAAAAACCCAAAAACCCAGGGGGTGCCTGGGTGGCTCAGTGGGTTAAGCCTCTGCCTTCGGCTCAGGTCATGATCCCAGAGTCCTGGGATCGAGCCCCACAGTGGGCTCTCTGTTCAGAGGAGAACCTGCTTCCTCCTTTCTCTCTCCCTACTTGTGATCTGTCAAATAAATAAATAAAATTTAAAAAAACTCAGAAAAAAACAGGAAAACAGGTCTTTTTTAATGTTATGTCACCGTATATACAGTACTTCATTAGTTTTTGATGTAGTGTTCCATGATTCATTATTTGCATATAACACCCAGTGCTCCATGCAATCCATGCCCTCCTTAATACCCATCACCAGGCTGTAGAGCTGTATGATGCAGTTAGGTATAGACAAGTGAGTTCAAAGTGGTGAATGGCCAGAGCGAGTTCAGCTTTGACTCTTGTCAGTCGCGCTGTGCTATACTGGTTAATACGACAGTGGTGCTGGCCCAAGAAACAGAGAAGAGCAGTTTCGCTCTTCATCTGCTTATATTTAGGCAGCTTTTTAAAAAAAGTAACCTCTATGTCCATGATGGGCCTCGAACTCAACCCCAGGATCAAGAGTCACATGCTGTATGGCTGAGCTAGCCAGGCGCCTCATCAGGCAGCTCTTTGTAACATCTTCCAGGTGCAAGGTTTAAGTTTACACAGCTGAGACAATTTTTAAAAAGCGATTCGTAAATTCAGAGAGTTCTAAATCCTTGGATGCCATTAGAAGGATATTGTTGTTTCTAGATCAACCTTTTGATGTCATCGATAAGCACTGGCTATAGACGAAAGATCAGTTTTCAGGAATCACTTTATGTCAGTGCATACTCAGTAAGTATGGATGATCTATATGAAAATGTCCTCATTTTTTGGAAGAGTTATATTCGCTTAACTATTTTTCTGCTTTTATCCGCTTCAGACCCACAGATCTGACAGCTGGTCTTCCTCAGTCCTGTTTCTATAGTTTTTTCCTTCCCTAGTCTATGGATTAGGACCTGACTTCAAGCTTTATTTTCTTTGTACTTATCACTTCATAATGCATTCTTTCTGATTGCAGCTTTGTTCCAAATACAAAGCTAGTGACTTTATTGGCTTTTGTACCATTGAGAAATTGAAATGTTAAGCTATAGGCTGTCAGGACTATTCCTATCAATCCCCTTATGACCTCCCTACATACATTTTAAAATTTAAATAACTTACCGATGTGCTGTTGGACATGCTGCTTGAAAATTCAGTCCCTGATGTGAATATTTAACAACAGACCGTGCCATGATGGTTATAGAGTTTGCTTCTATTTAGGATGGTGACGTTTTGGAAATAGTGGTGATGATTGCACAAGATTGTGAGTGGAATTAATGCCACTGAATAGTACACATAAAAATGGTCAAAATGGCAAATTACATGTTATATATATTTATATTAAAGAAACTAATAACGCAATACACCCCAAACCATTGAATAGTACAATTTAAATGATTAAAATGTATGTGAATTATCTCTCAATACAGTTGTTTAAAAAATATAATAAAATAAGCTTAATTGAGTCCAAAACACATATATCCAATCTAGCTGCAGAACGTTACTGAACTTTAAGTAATTTTCTGTATGTGGAAAAAAGATAAAGATGAAAACTAATAAAAATGGGGTGAAATGCTCCCGGATGATGTCACAGTAATATCAAGTCCCCTTGAGTAGTTAGTGGCTTTATGGTGAAATCACCTCATACGTGAATGTTAGGTAGAAATTGAATATGGTCAGAGATATCATAGGAAAATAGAATAATTCTTTAAATTGCCCCTAAGTCATCAAGGTTCTGTAGCAACAGAAGGTAGTCTGGTTTGATTTAGCAGACGCTGGAATAAAGTAGGGAGCATTGTGCAACAAATAGAGAAATTTTCCTGTGTTTAAATTTTGTCTTAATGATGTCTGGTTGAATTTTCATTAGTTGACTGTAGCTGTGATATGACCCCGGTAATTTTTGTTTATGAAGTATTTCAGACACTGACTGGTTTTGAACATAAGAGATTGGATTCGGAAATTAAGAGTTTTCTTGAGTTAAACCGTTGGTTTGATTTTTTTTTTTTTTTCTTACTGTAGGCATAACATCTCCAGCCACATTATATGACAGATACAGCTCCCCAACAGCCAGCTCTACCAGAAGGCGTCTGTTTGTTGAGAACGATAGTCCCTCTGATGGAGGGACACCTGGGCGCATTCCCCCCCAACCCCTAGTCAATGCTGTCCCTGTGCAGAATGTATCTGGGGATGCGGTTTCTGTCACACCGGTTCCTGGACAGACTTTGGTCACCATGGCAACAGCCACTGTCACAGCCAACAATGGACAAACAGTGACCATTCCTGTACAAGGTAAGGAAGGCAGGTTGGATACTGAGTTCTTTCTTGGTGGCATTTATTGGAAAGTCACCTGAGATTTGGCTGTAATGACAATATGAGATAAGAGTGGAGAGGGGGCCGGAGGCTAGGAGGGGAGAAATTAGAAACCCATGCCTGGAGAACCTTTCATCATCCTCATTTTCTCCCTAACAAACTGTAGGTATTGCGAATGAAAATGGAGGGATAACGTTCTTCCCAGTCCAGGTCAATGTTGGAGGGCAGGCACAAACTGTGACTGGCTCCATCCAGCCCCTGAGTGCTCAGGCCCTGGCTGGAAGTTTGAGCTCTCAACAGGTGACAGGAACAACTTTGCAAGTCCCCGGTCAGGTGGCCATTCAACAGATTTCCCCAGGTGGACACCAGCAGAAACAAGGCCCACCTTCAACCGGCAGCAGTATTAGACCAAGGAAGACCAGCTCTTTATCGCTTTTCTTTAGAAAGGTAATTTTTCATGTACCCTTGCCAGAGCAAAAGCCTGGGAAATGCAAGTGTTAAAGGTAAACAAAATTGGAAATGTTTTTGTTTCTCCACCAGGTTTACCACTTGGCAGGCGTCCGCCTTCGGGATCTTTGTGCTAAACTGGATATTTCAGATGAACTGAGGAAAAAAATCTGGACCTGTTTTGAATTCTCTATAATTCAGTGTCCTGAACTTATGATGGACCGACATCTGGACCAGCTGTTGATGTGTGCCATTTATGTGATGGCAAAGGTGAGCACCATTTGGAATATAAAAGAAGAAAGTAAAGATACTACTTCCTTACACTCAGAACACTTTTAACAGTTTTAATGAGATACAATAACTTCATTCATTCATTCATTTTTAAGTAGGCCCCACGCCCAGCATGGAGCCCAGTGCGGGGCTTGAACTCACAACCCTGAGATCAAAACCTGAGCTGAGATCAAGAGTTGGGACACTTAACCAACTGAGCCACCCAGGCTTAATTCACTCACTTAAAATGTACACCTCCCTTGGATTTTAGTACATTTACAGATGTGTGCAGCCATCACCACAGTAAATTTTAGAATATTCCATTGTTTGAGTATATGATATTTTGTTTATCCATCAGTTGATGGTCATCTGGGTATTTTAACTTTTTGGCTATTAATGAATAATGCTTTTGTGAACATTGTGTACAAGGAGTTTTTGTGTGGACATGTTTTCATTTCTCTTTGATATATACCTAAGAGTGGATTGCTCGCTAGGGCATATACTGTGTTTAACCATTTGAGGAACTGCCACACTGCTTTTCCAAAGTCCCTGCACCATTTTGTATTTCAACCATTAGTATATGAAGGTCTTCATTTTTCTGCCTTTTCATCGGCATTTTTTTTTTTTTAAGATTTTATTTATTCATTCAACAGAGAGCACAAGCAGGGGCAGTGGCAGGGAGAGGGAGAAGCAGGCTACCCTCCCTAAGCAAGGAACCCGATGCAGGGCTTGATCCCAGGACCCTGGGATCATGGCCTGAGCCAAAGGCAGATAATTTAATTGACTGAGCCATCCAGGAGCCCCTCTCATCAGCATTTTTATTATCAGACATTGTTTTCTAAAATAACTTATTGAGGTGAAATTCAGATAACATAAATCAGCCATTTTTTTTTTTTAATCAGCCATTTTTAAAGATTTTTTTTTTTTTTTTTTTTTTTTTTTGAGAGGGGAAAAGAGAAAACAGGCAGACAGAGAGGCAGGCAGAGGCAGAGGGAGAAGCAGGCTCCCTGCCGAGCAAGGAGCCCGATGTGGGACTCGATCCCAGGACGCTGGGATCATGACCTGAGCCGAAGGCAGCCGCTTAACCAACTGAGCCACCCAGGCGTCCCCATACGCATCTTAACGTATCAAAATCAGCTTCAGATTTATACTTAATTCCAGTGAGATAAAGAAGTGTCCTATGTAGCTGTTTCCTTTTAATCTTTTGAGATGTATTTTGATACATATTACATCCATAAGTGTTATAAATCCAACAGCTGCATTGTTATTTGTAATTCTGTGACTTTAAAAGGAGCTGAGAGAAGAAATATTTAATGTATAGCTTTTGTTTTATTAATCTTGTTTATCATTTCTGATTCTCTTCATTGGTTCCTGTGGTTTTGTGTTGTCATCTGGAGTCGTTTTCCTTAGCCCAATACAGCATTCCTCCTCTTCCTGTGCTGTTTTTGGCAAATATACATTTCTGTATGTTTCAGGCCCAATAACACATTATATGTATATTATATTCCATAATATTATGCATTATATATATTGTTTTATACAATGGCTTTTTAAATCGGTGAAGGAGAAATAAATATGCACTTTATGCTGTCTTTATAGTTACATAATTGTGTTTATCAGGGCTCTTTGTTTTTCTTCATGTGTATTTTAATTATTGGGGTCACTTGCTTTTAGTATGAACTTCTGGTACTTCTTGTAAGATTGGTCTTTTAGCAGCAAATTCTGTTTTTATTTATTTTGTATTTTCCATTTTTGAAAGATAACTTTGTTGGACACTGAATTCTTAGTTTTTTACTTTGAGCACTTTGAATATGTTGTTCTACCCCCTCTTAGGTTCAGCAGTTTCTGATGAGAAGTTGCCTGTTATTTTACTGGGCTTCTGTGTTTGTTGTCAGGATTTTCTCCCTTTCTTTGGGTATGGATCTCTTTGCATTTATTTTATACTTGGAATTCTTAGAGCTTCCTGGATGTGTGGGTTACTATTTTTTAAATAAACTTGGGAAGTTTTCAGCCTTTATCTTTTTTTTCTGCTTCTCTCTGTGCTGAATGTTGTTCAGATTCCTGAGGTTCTGTTAATTTTTCTTCATTTCTTTTTCTGTGTTCTGCAGGTTCCACAGTCTATCCGAAGTTGGCTAATTCTTTTTTTCTTTGCCATTTCAGATCTGTTTTGTCCTTCTGGTGAATTTTTCATTTGGTAACTGTACTTTTTAATTCCAGATCTGTGTTCAGATACCACCTACCCCCTCTTGTTACTGAATTTTAGTAGGTTTTCTTGAATAGATTGTTCATTCTGTATATGCCCTTAGGACCATTTCCAGAGACTTGAAATGGCTGTTTATATAATTTTCACCAGTTTCACTGGGGAGTAGATTCACAGAGCTCTTTAAAATATTTTGAAGTCCATTTCTCTCTCAGAATACTCTTATTCTTTGCCAGGTCACAAAAGAAGACAAGTCCTTCCAGAATATTATGCGTTGTTATAGGACTCAGCCACAGGCCCGGAGTCAGGTAATTACATTTCCTCTCAGGGCTGAAAATAAAGCTTAACGTCTTTGATAAACATAAAAAATTAACCACAGTTGATTCTGTGGCCTTTTCTCAAAGATAAAAGCTAAGATTCTACTTTAAGGAAGTCTTTTCTTTAATCTGACAGACAACTCTACATCTTGATTAGTTTAAGTCCTCTTTTCTCCAAAAGGTGAGGAGGTGGAGGTGAAATATTTGATTCTTTCTTAGTTTAGATAATCACAAGAGAAGTTAATTTAGGAAGTTACTTGGTTTCTATGTCACCTTTCAGGTTGGTTTAGAAAACAATACTGTACCTTTAACCAAGACAACATTAAAGGGAAATTTAAAACTCATTTTATCTTTAATACTATTCATTTGTCTCAAGGGGTAGGTATGCAAGATCTTTGTATTTGATTTAGAATAGCTTGATGTTATGGTTGGGTGCTAGTATTGCCTTTTATATTACAGTATTATAGGCCATATTTGGAATTTGAAGCCTGACAGGCCCCAGTATAAATCCTGGCTCTGTTATTTAACAGATAAATGACCTTGGCTGCATATATTAACCTCCCTGGGGACAACAACTGTTACTACATGGAGCCACTGTGAGAATTTAATTACATGTCAAGGTCATCTAGTCCAAGATGTGCTCAACAAATGTGTTCCTTTCTCCTGGTCTCTCTAAAGGTGTATAGAAGTGTTCTGATAAAAGGAAAAAGGAAAAGAAGAAATTCTGGCAGCAGTGATAGCAGAAGCCATCAGAACTCTCCAACAGAACTAAACAAAGACAGAAGTAAGTGTTCAGGGTCTTTATGAACACTCAGAAAACAAAATTAGGAGCGTCTCACTTTTTAGCCTAAGGACTAAGGATTACTAAATGAAATCACAACTATATTAAAATACTGGCAAAAAATTTGTTGGAACAATAAACAAAATCCTAAATTTGGTGGCAAAGTTGTTTGTCCTTCCTCCCATAGTTTCGAGGCACATTGTGCATAGCATTTTTCTCCAGGGAAATTAGAGAAGGTTTCAGGCAGGAATTTGTTGGCCTGAGTTCCAGAGAAGTCTGGCATGCCAACTGAAGCCATGCTATGGAAATAACCACCACTAATGGTTGATTTGCATCACTAAATGCAGGGCACAGGTCCTAGAAAATGTGGTATAATTTATTAGTGAGCAGTACTCAGTAAGCCTTTGCATGGCAGGGGGTAAAGTTAATACTTACTAGTATCTGTTTTGCTCCCTGGGATTGAGAAGAGAGTGCCCCAGTACAGCAGGTAGCTGTTCCCCTTTCTCTCACTGAACTTTCTTTTTAAAAACAATCTGCACTAGCGGTCTTTCTGCTTAACACCCTCTGTTCTACCTGCTGCAGCCAGCAGAGACTCCAGTCCCGTCATGAGGTCCAACAGCACCTTGCCGGTTCCACAGCCTAGCAGTGCCCCTCCCACACCCACTCGCCTCACCGGTGCCAACAGTGACATGGAAGAGGAGGAGAGGGGAGACCTCATTCAGTTCTACAACAATATCTACATAAAGCAAATTAAAACATTTGCCATGAAGTACTCACAGGCAAACGTAGTAAGTTTGACAGGGATTATTTCATACTTTTTTCACTTGTGAGGGAGGGGAAATAACTTAGGTTGAGCTAGTCTTAGAACTATCATTCTTTTGTTAAATAAAACTGAGGAAATCTCTAAGAGACATAATACGCCTAACCAACAATTTCTTTCTATCGTGAAGCATTAAGCAAGATGGTATTTGGATTCCCTACAAATTACTGTAACACGAGAGAGAGGACATGCATTCACATTGTCCCAAACTTACCAGCTACAGTAACCTTCCAAGTTACTTAACTTTCTGCCTCTTGTCCCTTCGTGTATCAAATGGGAATAGGAGTTGACTCTAGCGTATAGGGTTGCTGTGGAGATTAAATGCCAGAATGGATTAAAAATGCTTAGAACAGCGACCAGCACAAAGTAAGCACGTGAGCGTTACTTGCTCTTTAAGTGTAATTGTGGCTGCTAATGCATTACTCTTCAAAAAGCTACGGGTTTATTAGACCTCCCCGCTCTCACCGCTCTGTCAATAAAAATAACTTTTCATAAAAATACCCGGTTAGAAATTTTGTTACCTTCCTTAGGAATACGGATTTTTTTTTTTTTTTTAAACAGATGGATGCTCCTCCACTCTCTCCCTACCCATTTGTAAGGACAGGTTCTCCTCGCCGGATACAGCTGTCCCAAAATCATCCGGTCTACATTTCTCCACATAAAAATGAAACAGTGCTTTCTCCTCGAGAAAAGATTTTCTACTACTTCAGCAACAGTCCTTCAAAGGTGAGCCTAATATAAATCTTGGCCTTTATTAACCCCAGAATACCTAGGATGCTGGAATTGGGGTTAATGGGAAGTGCTCAGTACTCACCTGAATGATGGAAACTACCAGGGAAAATGACCAGTAAGTCCCAGTGGAGCAAAATACAGGGGTTGGTGGGAGAACTTTAAGGCTGGAAATAGAGTAAAGGGTTTAGATTTATTTTCATTCCTTTTTCTATTTGTACATATATAGTACACTCTGCTGTAAATCTGGAGTTTTATGGTTTTTACTCCATTTAAAATCCAAATTTTCCTAACAAAATTTGGATTTCTAAGCTGGTTATGGAGTATCTTATTTCTGGGACAGATAGCGTCTCTGTCCTTTTGGATTCTTTGTCTAAGGAGAGAAATGGCAATTTGTACAGGGCAGTGGGACGGTCCTATTTAGGAGAGATTGGTGTGGCAGCGTCTGCCTCCATCTGTGGTGGGGAAGGAAGTCTGCATCAGGCCTTAACGGAAGAAACGTTAGCAAGATGCTGAGGTGTGGAAGGAAGGGAGATATCCAGGAAGCACCAGAAAAGTAAAGAAGAAAATGTCCTTGAGGCAGTAAGGCTAGATCACTGGGAATCATGTGCTGCGTTTAGGAGAACAACTTGATCCTTTAAAGCCCCTTATGGGATGCTCGTATGTATAAAGGTTGCTTAGAAAGAAACATAAAACAACTAAAAATCACATTATCTGTGAAGCACAAAAAAGCCAAGTATGCCTGTGTTAGATACTCACCCTGTAACCAACTAAATTCCATGTGGATTAAATAAGAGTTAAATGGAAAAAATGAATACTTAGTAATACAAGTCAGTAATACAAGACTCTTCAAAAACAAATCAATGTCAGCAGTATCATGAAGGAGAGATTAGATGGGGAGGGAACTAGAGAGAGAGGACACCCAAATGCAGTGCATGATCTCTGACTACATCCTGCACAGAAAAGCACAGCTGTCAAGGACATTTTTGGGACGAGTGGGAAAATGTAATGGGGACTTCAGTGTTAAATTTTATCTTTAAATTTCTGTTTAATTCCTTTGGTATTGATGATAGTACTGGATTATGTAGGAGAATATGTTTAAAGTATTCAGAGGTACACTGTCCCAGTGTGAATAACTGACTTTCAAATGGTTCAATTAAAAAGAAAATTATATAGAGAACACATGTGGTAAAATGTTACTGACTGATAACTGAGTGTTCAATGCACTATTCTTCCAACTTTTCTTTTAAAATAAAAAGTTGGGGAAAACAAAGCAGCAAAACTCTCAGAAAATGGAAAATCTTTTCCATTTTTCTGTTACAGTAGTAATGAATGTGTCACATACCTTTGATTAAACTTATCCCCTGCAGAAACCTCAGTTAACCTGAATAATGAAGACATAGTGATGTTTCTGAATAGGAAAACCAAGTATGTAAAGACATAGTTTCCTCCAAACACTGCATAGGTTTGATCTGATTCCAGTGATATTGCCAGTGGGATCGTGAAAGCTGGAAACATAAATCATCAGTAGCCCCAAAAGCAACTGGAAGAGATGACATAGCTCAGAGACACTGCAGGTGCAGGTCCAGACCACTACAGTGAAGGCAGTTAAATGAATTTTTTGATTTCCCAGTGCATATAAAAGTTATATTTATACTATCCTGTTGTCTGTTAATGTGCATTATATCTAAAAAAAGTGTTCATACCTTAATTAAAGAAATATGCTAACCATTTCTCTGAGCTTTCAGTGAATCTTAATCACCAAAGATCACCCTGACAAATATAATGAAAAACTTGGAAATCTTGAGAGAATTACCAAAATTTCATACAAAGATGCAAAGCAAACCCCACTGGAAAATGTCACTGATACACTCGCTTGATGCAGGAGCTACCAAAAAAAAAAAAAAAAAAAATCACATTATCTGTGAAGCACAATAAAAGCAAAGTATGCCTGTGTTAGATATTCACCCTATAACCAAATAAATTCCATCTGGATTAAATAAAAGTTAAATGGAAAAAATGAATACTCAGTAATACAAGTCAGAATACTCAATTTAAAAGGACAAAAAGGGAGGAAGAAGGAAAAAACACATGGGGAAATAGTACACAAATAGGAATTAAATGTAAGTGGTCTAAAAATATACCTATTAAAAGCCAGAAATTTTAAGTCTGGACACAAAAGCAAGACCCAACTATTTACCACTTACAAGTAACTCACTTTAAATATCAAGACACAGTTTAAAAGGACGATAACTCAGATATCCCGTTAACTGATCAGTAAGTGCATGTCCACACAGTGGAGTATTACTCCAATAAAAAGTACAAACACATTCTACAACATGGGTGGACCTTGAAAACATGTTAAGTGAAAGTAGCCACAAAAGGATAAATATTATATGAAATGTCCAGAATGGGCAAATTTATAGAAGCACAGAATGGATTAGTGATTGCTAGGTCTGGAAGGAATGGAAGGTTTCTGTTACTGGGCACATGTGGTAATGAATTGCATAATTTAGGAACATACTAAAAACCATGGTTTTGTACACTTCAAATGGTTGAATTGTATGGTATGTGAACTATATCCCAATAAAGTAGTTTTTCTAAAAAAGCAAAAGGATGGAAAACATTATATATGCTCTGCTAACAGTAATTACTGTAGCTACTCCAGCTTTCATATCATTAATAAGAATATTACCACTGATAAAGAAGGTTATTTCCCAGTCACAGGGCATAAAATCCTATATAGAAAAAGAAATTTATAATCAAGAGATTTCAACATAATTGATAGAACACGTAAGCAGAAAAAATCAGTAATAGACTAAGTAAGCAGAAAAAAATCAGTAAGAATATTCAAGATGTGAACAACCAAATTGGCTAACGTTTGTACAACACTCCAACAGCATCAGGTGCACATAGAACATTTAACAAGCAGACCACACTGAGGACCATAAAACAAGTCTCAGTCAATTTTAAAGGATTCAAATAATGTATTTTCTTCTACCACAACAGAATCAAATCAGGTATCAGTAACAGTTATCTGGAAAACCCCCAAATTTATGCAAACTAAATTGCATATTTCTAGGAGTCAAAAAAGAAATTAGAAGGTATTTTGAACTAAATGAAAATGAAAACTTGACATACCAAACTTTGTGGGATGCAGCAAAGGCAATATTAAGAGAGGGAAATTTATAGCACTAAAATACTTACATGAGAACAGAAGAAAGGTGCCAAATTAGTGACCTGAAATTTCACCCTAAACAACTAGAAAAAAAGGAGTCTGTAAAATAGCTTAGAATACAGAAAATTAAGGCCGTGAAAAAATCAGGGTTTTTTTGAGAAGATTTTAAAAAATTGATACATCTCTGCACAGACTAATCAGGATTAATAAAGAATCAACAAGATCAGAAATTGGAGCTATCAGTACAGGTCCTACAGATATTAAGAATATATAATGAAGGTTAAACAACTTTTTGCCAATGAATGTAATAATGCAGATGAGATGGATCAATTCCTTGAAAGACAAACACTTCTAAAACATACTGAACAATTAGTCAGTGACCCTGTATCAAGCGAACTGAATTTGTAATTTAAAAACATCCTCTCAAAGAAAACTATAGGCCCAGATGGCTTCAGTGGTAAATTCTACCAAATACTTAAGAAGATACAGTTGACCCTTGAACAGCACGGGGGTTAGGACACCAAACCCCATTCAGTCGAACATCTGTGTATAACTTCTGACTCCCCCAAAACTTACCTATTAACAGTCTATCGTTGACTGGAAACCTTACTGAAAACATAAAAGCTAACTAACACATATTTTGTATATATATTACATACTATAAAGTAAATGAAAATACTGAAATCATCAAAAAAAAATCCAAGTATAAGTGGACCCATTCAGGTCAAACCCGTGGTGTTCAACAGTCAACTGTAATGCCAGTTCCATACAAACTCTTCGAAAGTGAAGGTGACAAATCATCTCAGTAGTCGAGGAAAAAGACATTCGACAAAATGCAACATTGATGATAAAAACTCTCAGGGGACTTGCTCAGTCTGATCAAGACTGCATACCAAAAACATCCACAGCTACCATCACACTTAGAGAGAAGGCATTCAGTCTTCCACTATGAAGATCAGGAACAAGGCAAGGATATCTGCTCTCATGGCTCCTATTCAACATAACTGTAGGCCCTTGCATATGTAATAAGGCAAGATAAAGATGGCATATAGACTGAAAAGGAAGAAATAAAACTATCTCCATTCACAATGATTTTCTACATAGAAAGATGAAAATCTAAAAAATGCTAGTGGAATAAGATTAGCAAGGCTATATGACTAATATATAAAAATTAAATTTATTTCTATATACTAGCAACAAGTAATGAGAAGCGAAAATTTTCTAAAGCATCATAACACTAAATACTTGGGGGGAGGGTACCTGACTGGCTCAGTCAGTAAGCACCCAGCTCTTGATCTCAGCTCAGGTCTTGATCTCAGGGTTTTGAGTTCAAGCCCCAAACTGGACAAACAAAAAACACCACCACAACTTAGGGATAAGTTTTGACAAAAGATGTACAAGACTCATATATCCTGAGATCTGTAATTGTGGAGAAATTTCATGTTCATGAATTAGATGACATCTTCACGATGTCTGTTTTCTTCCACTTGGTCTATAAATTCAATCCAATTCCTGACAAAATCCCAGCAGAATTATTTGTGCAAGTTAAACTGGTTCCAAAATGTATTTGAAAATGCAAAGCAACTAGATTAAAACAATTCTGAAAAAGGTGGAAGACCCACACTATCTGATTTCAAGACTTAACTATGAAGCTGTGGTAATCAAGACAATGGGGTATTGGTGAACGGACATACAGATTGACAGACTAGAATAAAATCCAGAAACAGACCACATACCCATGGTCAATGGATCATCAGCCAAGGTGCAAAAGTGATTTTGTTGTTCAACAGATGGTGCTGAACAACTTGATAACCATATACAAATAGTAAACTTGTACCCACACAAGTTTACACCACATGAAAAATGAATCAAAATGGACCGTGGACCTAAGTGTAAAACTTAGCAAAACTTCTAGGAGAAACCATAGGGGCACAAAATGTTTGTGAACATGGTTTACACAAAGACTTCTTAGGTAACAGAATCAAAAGCACAATCCATAAAAGACTGATAAATCAGACTTCATCAAAATTAAGGATTCCTGCTCTTTAAAAAACAAGCCGCAAACTGGAAGAAAAGTTCACAAAACCTCTTAACTGATAAAGGATTTAATTCTGTAACATATAAAGGATTAACAAAACGCAAAAGGAAAACCAACCAACCAGATTTAAAACTACGCAGAAGATTCAAACACGCTTCATCCATTACATGCCTGTTAGGACGGCTAAAACCAGAAAATGACAGTAACAAATTCTGGTGATGATACGGAGCACTGGGATCTTTTATGTATTCCTGGTAAGAATTCAAAATGATATAGCATAACTCTAACACCTGGAAAATAGTTTGGCATTTTCTTACAAATATGCCCTTACAATATAACCAATAATTTCACTTCTAGGTGTTTACCCAAGGTTCATACAAAAACATGTGCATGAATGTTTAGAACTAATTTCTAATTGGCAAAAAGTGGGAAACAACCCACATGTCCTCCAGCTGGCTGGTGGATAAGCAGACCTGTGGTACTCCCGAGTCATGGCCAACTACTTTGCCATAAAAGGGAACTAACTACTGATATACCCGGCAACACAGATGAGCCTCAAACGTGTTGGTGCTTAAGTGAAACACCCTGGATTCAGTAGGCCACTTAACTATAGGGTTTCATTTCTGTGAGAGTCTGGAAAAGGCAATCTGTAGGGACAGGGAACACATTATCAGTGCTTGCTGGCAGGGGGCCCCTGAGCTGTGTCCCTTAACTAGCAATCTGGGAATTTGGGGAACAAAGAAACTTCTTTATTGTGGTACTTACAGGGCTGTGTTTGTCAAAACATGTACCACCATACACTTTTAAGTGTGAGTCTTACTGTAGGTAAGCCTTTAAAAAATGACATTTTGTGCAAAAAAAGTTAGACTAAACATCTAAATCAGTGGCTTTCAATCTTGCCTATCACTACCTGGAAAGGTTTCAAAAAAATTTTTGCAGAGAATTGGGAGTTTCTTCAGTAAATAGCAAAATTAGACTGTTGAAGAAACAGTTGTCATCATGACTTAATAGATGATAGCTGAGATCGGAAGTACCTCAGGTCTAGAACCAATTACACCACGAGAAAAGAATTCTAAAATACCACGCAAGGTAATTAACATGATTGGGGACCATTAGCGACATTCATCAGGGCCATTCGGCATATTGGTAGAGTGTTGAGTATTACAACATTGCTTGTAGTTGGGAGGAAATCATACATCAATAGGGGATTAAACTATGACAGCACACTGCAGCTAAGGAGATGGGCGTATATACTGATACGGAAAGATCTAAGATGCAGTGTTGACTGACCAACTGTTCCAAACCAACACATAAAATTGCAATTTAAGTTTTCTTTAAATAGGCTCCACACCCAGCAAGGAGCCAAACGTGGCACTTGAACTCATGACCCCAAGATGAAGACCTTAACTGAGATCAGGAGTCAGATGCTTAACCGACTGAGCTACCCAGGCGCCCCTGCCATTTCAATTTTTTTTTTAAACCCGACTTAATAGATAATATTACATTTCTAGTGAGTACATTTGTAGATAGAAAGCAGAGGCTATACAGTAGCCTGATCAGTCCAGTGAATGAAAAATAACAGTAGGTGTCCCAGGAATTCAGTGAGGACAAGAAGTCTCAGCATATTCTGTATGAGCTTTTGGGGGGAATAAGAATTTGTATTTTAAATATGTACATGTTGTGCAAATTGTGTAAGATACTATGAATTGTACATAAATTATACATAATGTAACACATTAATGTACTATATATGGCATAAATGTGATATGTATATTAAGTTATACAATTATATACTATATATTTTATATGATATGTATACATTATATGCACTTAACAATTTAAGGAATAGTCAAGTAAATACGAGACTAGAGCTTAGGAATGCAAGAGGGTAGAAGAGAAAGTCAAAGGAAAGCTTCCTGAAGGTGGCTGAGATTTGGGAAGGTGCATATGCTAGTAATAAAGAATACTGGTGATTTGATTTAAAGCCTCAGAAAAATTATTTTAAAATAAAGAATAAAATAGGCCTAGGATTAGCTTTAAGACAGTCTGATGAATGGGAAATGAATGAGGGTATAGATCAAGTATGACTGGCCAAAACTGGCGGAATGGGAAGGGGAGAGTTCATTACCCTCTTCTCCCTGCTTTCCTGTTTGAGAGTTCCTGTAATAAGCACAGGTGAATGTGGTGAGTATATTTTCCATAAGAAAACATGGACAGTGAAGCAGCATGTGGAAAAAAAAAAAAAAACTGTGACCAACAAACTACCAGAAAATAACATTGGCAACTGACTTTTGGGGCTTTGGAGAAACTTAGTGGTGAAGGCGTTATATATACGTTCAATCTTGCTAGCATCCTGGCAGTTTTTCTCAATCAGGGTTCCTCACATTAACCACAGAAGATAGAAAATAAATTGTCAAATTTTTCTCAATTCTCCAAAAGATAAAAAATAACTAATACCTTCTAGATCATACTAATAAATTACTTATAATGGATACTTAGGGAATTAAGGTTTACTTATCCTGTGAAATTCCAGTTTGGAACTACTACTAAAAAATGAGTCACACTAGGCTGAAAAGGGCATAATACTGTGTAAAAGCACACTATTTTTTAAAAAAGAAAAATGGAGACATACAGAATTGACTAAGTATGGCACAGCAAGGTGATGCTCCATAACTACTGTAAAAAACAATCACAAATTTGTGAATTCTTATTTTTGGAAAAGTGTATATCAGAATTACCCCTGGAGCTTGTTAAAAAATAGAAATACTCTGCCCTCCAAGCCAGATAGTCATCAGTGCTGGCCAGCTGAGACGTGAAGTCGGAAGGGTATATATTCAGTAGTTATTTATAAAGATGTTCGAACTCTTTAACCCACTGAGCCCCTCCCCCCGGCGCCCCAAGATGTTCGAACTCTTGAAGTTAAAACTCTTTAACTCATTTGAGGTTCTTTGACTTATCACTGAACTCTACATATGAGCATTTTAAAGTTTTGTATCTGTTTTTCCCCCCACTCTAGAGACTGAGAGAAATTAACAGTATGATACGGACAGGAGAAACTCCAACCAAAAAGCGAGGGATTCTTTTGGAAGATGGAAGTGAATCACCTGCAAAAAGAATTTGCCCAGAAAATCATTCTGCCTTACTACGTCGTCTCCAAGATGTAGCTAATGACCGAGGTTCTCACTGAGGTTAGTCGGTTGTACTCAAACGGTCTTTTCACAAACTGTTCAGCAGCACCGGTTACTGCATGCTAGATTATGGGGCTCGTTTCCTAACCTTCCAGTATCCTTAGGATATCTCTACTCATCCCAACTGCCTTTTTCCTATCACTCAGTGCTTGCCATCAAGGCTGCTTAGAATCCAAACAGGATTTTTTTTTTTTTAACTCTTCAGCAACGCTTTTGCAAGTATTACAGGGAACAGAGCTCAGATGTATGTGTAAGAGGTCTCTGTTGATGTGCTCTGGCAGAGGGACTGGCTGTCAGTTCATTCCTACCTGTTTTGTGGTCAGCTTCCGGCCCTCATGAAAAGCAAAACAAAAACTTAGAGGTGTCTGTCCCAAAACGCTTGGTAGGAGTTAGGAGGATTTTGCATTCCTGAAACAGAACAAGGGAGAGTGCCCGGACTTGGAGCTCCTAGATTATTATCCCAAGTCTCCCGTTCCCTTTGTGTAATTCTTCCCTCTCCCCGTTAGGTGTGGTACAGTGTGGTAAGTGCTGGATTGTTTGGTGTGCAATGTGTGAGTGAACTTGTATAAGAAGTGGCACTTTAGGGCTGTAAAAAGCATGATTTTGTAACCCAGATTTTGCTGTATATTTGCGATGGCACTTTCTACAATGTGAACTTCATGGAGTACAAAACTTCCAGGCTAAACATGCAATACCATCTTTGATGCTTTTGTACTTTTTTTAAACTGTTCAAGCACCAGTAGCCACCTTTGGGCATGTGTTTTAAATTCTCCAGGGTTTTTTGTTGTTGTTGTTAATAGGCTTCAGCTGGCTAAATAAAGATTTTAAATCAAGTTGAATTAAGGCAATATGAAAAATTATGACCTCTTCTTTAGGAGGTAGTTATCTGAAAGACACGTGTCTATTAAGGTGATAAATTTAAGATATCTTTGGGTGTGTTCCTGGCAGTTTAAAAAATAGATTGGAGAATTTAGGTTTTTATTAGTACCTAGTACCATTTATAAAAATTAGAAATGTTATTTAACAGCTACTGAATTATCTATATATACCTTTATTAATCACTATTGTTCCAGCAGTTTTAAAGTTGAACGAATCATCTTATTAGGGAGAAAATTCAATTGTAAATTGAATCAGTATAAACCAAGTTACTGGGTAACTTCATATTGCTCTGAAAGAAATATGGAACTTACACTGTTCAGTTAGAATAGTGGTGCAAAAATATTTATAAAACCTTTTAAGATACTTACTGCTACTGTAATTTTATATGAAAATAAGTGTATTTTTCAATAAAGCATTTATAAGTTAATCTTTGTTTAGTTATATTGAGAAAGGGCTATTTAGTTTCCTGTATAAATGACAAAGAACAATCATTTATTGGTTTATTTTGTTTCTACAAAACACATTAGTCATTCATCATTTAAATATCTGACTTCATTAGAAACCGTTTTAACACTTTCTCCCTCCTGCCATAAAAATACAGTAATTTCCTTTTAAAAAAAAGAAAAAAAAACCCTCAGCTACTACGAACAAGTGTTCTGGTTTCCTCTCACTCACCTAATGTGTACCTCAGTGACTTTACAGTGATCTGTAAAGCAGTAAGACAGCAGACTGAGGACTGAGGTTCAGATGATCTTCCACTTCCAAGTGCTCATCAGCTACGGAACCTGTTCTCTCTACCTCTCTTCTCGTCCTGACATTATATACAACTGAAACCACGCATGTCAGTCATGAGAGTGCCGAGCTCTGCTACTCTATTAGTTTAAATGAACGTAACTTACCTTTAGCGTTATATTCAGAAAAATACTTAAGCCTCGAGGTGCCCAATAATTTGGGATACTCAACTAGATAACCACCCTAACGACACTTCTGACAGAAGTAATGCATTACTTAGAGAGAGGTTTCCAAAGCTTGCTCTTAGAACCCACGCACACACGGACACACTGATACCAGTCCTCGTTCGCACAGTTTTACTCTTCCGGCAGTCCTTTGCCATCGGTCAGCTCTAACTAGGCCCGAGTCCGGCAGGAAAGTGCACTGTGCACCAGATTCACCAGCGCTTAAGTTGCTACTGTTTTCTCTTCTTTACTGAAAGGTTGTACTGAACCAGGCTTTACCCATGACAGGCCGGCAACATGAACACTTTTATTGTGCTGTTCTTCAGGCTTCTTCTAGGCATAATAAAAAACACATTAAACATAGGATTGTTGGAGATGTTGGCCCTGTACAAACGCATTTCCCAAAAAGTTATTTGTACGTAATGAGTAATCGCCAACGAAGACATTTCAGAAAGGAAACCGTTAACGATTTCAGAAATGGTTATGTACTTACCTTCTGAGTCAGCATCTTCTCTCTGGCTTCATCATGTACAGAAGGATTCCATGGAGAAAAGCTTAGGGAAGAGAAAAATACAAAACTGCGTTGGCTTACTAAATTTGCAGAATATCCATTTATTCCCTTAACAAAACTTAACAAGGAGCAATAACCAGTTGTCGACACTTAAGTTTTAGATGTGACTCTAGATGATTCTCTCAGAGGGTAACTATCCCTTAGAAAGCACTTACACATGTCGCATCAGCTCATTTCACCTTCACAACCATCCCTGACGTATTTACAGATGACGAAAGTGTGGCAGTCGAGTTAAGTCACTGCTGAGTCACCCAAGTCAGTAAGCACCAAGTCCAGCCAGTATGTCCGCAGAGGCCAGGCCTCTCACCCACTGTACCACCGACCTTCCAGCAATACGTGTTGCCAGAGCTAAATCACCAATTCCTCAGGTCTCAGCAATCCTTTGGATGCTACCAACATTAAGTATCATAGTGCTAAAGGAACGCGCTATTCACATCATTCGGTTTCCCTCCTTTCCCCAGATCTGAGCATTAGTGGGGGATGTGGCAGTTTAAGAGGGGCTCCAGCTAAAATTGTCAGCTGAAAAGTCTGGACATTTGAATGAGCACATGACAAGGATCCTTAGGAAATCAAAGTCACTAAATAGCTTGCTATTGGCACAATATGCCAGTCGATGGAAAGCCTTTTTTTTTTTTTTTTAAGATTTTATTTGTTTATTTGACAGAGAAACAGCAAGAGAGGGAACGCACTCAGTGGGAGAGGGAGAAGCAGGCTTCCCGCCAGCAGGGAAGCGGGATCGAAACGGAACTTGATCCAAGGACCCTGGGACCTGAGCCAAAGGCAGACGCTTAAGAACTGAGCCACCCAGGTGTCCCGACGTAAAGCTTTCTGTTTCAGGGATACCTAAGAGGTATCAGAAAGTGAGCTGCCAACAAATTATAAAGGTTGTAGGCTAACAGATGGTACACTCTCCTTTTAAGTCCCCATTCTAAGACCACCTGACATGGAAGTACAGGACGGCAAAGCGCAGTCTATCTATATCGTGGGCCACTTACCTAATTGCGTAGGGGTCTTCTATTTTAGGTTGGTCAAACAAACGAGCCGTGCACATCTTAACACTGTCCACCACTTTGCTTTTAAAAAGCTGAACATCTTTTTCATACCTGTGTTAAAAGTTTAATTCAAAAAGTTACCAACATAATCTACTTCGCTGCACTGTCAAATGTATCTAAAAGGACAAAGCAGAGTAACATACAGCACTGCAGCCTCCGGGTTTAGGGGGCTTGATGTGTCAATCTTGTAGAAAACTCGCCTTGCGTACATTAAAACTTGCCAAATGTGATTATGGTTCCGCCTAAAGAGAAGCACGTAGGATCACTGAAGTATCGTCCTGCTGATGTAGGTCACCAAAGTAAACCTTATTTAACTAACCTCCATTTTGCAAATGCTCTCTTGACGTCCAGTTCCCCAGAGGTGGGGTCGACTAGCGGGTGGAAGACGGGAATATCAAACACCAGGCGCTGCATTTAAAGAGAGACGTGTTCTTTAATGGAAGCAAGGAGCTTACTAGATGCATACAGAGAGGTGTAAGGGGAGCTTCAGGACAAGGCAGTCGTGGTGTTTTTAAGTCAGAGAGCTGCCTCAAGAGGGATACTTAACTTCCACCATTTTCCTGCAAAACTCAATTTTGCAACCAGGTGGGGGGAGGCACCCTTGCTCTGCTGGAGCACAGCATCGCCGTGTGCACAGCCAGCCTCCCTCGCACACCCCGAGCAGAGAAACAAGGGACACGAGGGGCAGAGGCTGGCGTGGCAAAAGACGCAACCAGTCACAAAAATCCCCTCCAAAGACGACTGCGCAGACAAAACATTTTGGGAAACTGAAATCGTCAAATGAGGAGCTCAGGGAAAGAACCAGGGAAACTTTCAAGCCCTTTAAGTCCTCCTGGCACCCAGCAAAGGAAGGCAGACTTGACTCCTGACTTACGGGGCAGTCACCATCCGGGTAGTTATCAGGGATGTAAACTGTAAACTTAAACACACCATCTTGATACAGTCCATGCCGTATGAATATTACTCCAAACCACACTGTGGGGGGAAATAAAAAACAGTTAAGACCCAAGTTTGTGTCAGAGGAACTAAACATGCTATAAATTAAGAACGAATCCTTCTTACTTAACGCAGAGCGGTAAGATGGCTGCACATAGACACCGGGCAGCTTCTGCTTCACGACCAAGGTACTGAAACAGAAGAATAATAAAACTGTATGGGTGGAAATGACACATGCAGATCAAACCACCCTACATTCACTTTTCGAGACAAGCATGACTCACGACGGGCAGCCAGCAGCGAACACACAAGCCGAGTCCTCACCATCTCACCTGGCCCAGGCTTGTACCCGTGTCCCAGCTTTCCAGATCAAGCTCACAGAGAAACAGGAGCCAGAGCCGGCCCCAGACGAAGAAATTCAAGCCACGCGGGGGTACACAAAGAATCAAGTTTTCTTCCCAGAAATCAGCTTTCCCAAAACATCACCTTGGAAACCAACCCGTAGGTCATTCTGAACAATGCAAACTGATTTAAATTCTGGACGTTAAAATTTAGGAAAAGATGTACAATTTTTGCTTTTGTGACTGCGGACAATAGATTTCACCCACACACGTTCAAAAGCCTCCTGAAGCACGATTTTAGGTAATAAGCATAAAAATTCTCCACAACTGCCATCACTTAGGTGTCATCTCAACTGTGAACACCAGTCCATGTGGCAGAGGGCCGCGTTTAGTCTTGCAGCGTTCTTGGCGAAGGCAGGCATGTGCGTGAGGCACTCCCCACTGTGCTCTCCCTCTCAAGTGACCCCCCAGTCCAGGTGCCTATACGCTGTGGGTCCCGCAGCAAGGGAAGACAAGGGCACTGACAGAGGCGGTACCAGCTCTCTGGGACCTTGTCACTGTGCGCTTAAAGGCGTAAGGCTGAGACCAGACCTGGAACAGTGCTGACTTCGGGCCTTAAAACACATTTAACCTGCCAAGCCTGGGTTTTTTTTTAAATTAAAAAAATTTTTTTTTTTAAGATTTTATGTATTTATTTAACAGACAGAGATCACAAGTAGGCAGACAGGCAGGCGGCGGGTGGGGGGG
>ML111032.1:24973-36451 GCA_003697995.1 Taxidea taxus jeffersonii
TTTATTTATTTATTTATTTATTTGACAGATAGATCACAAGTAGGCAGAGAGGCAGGCACAGAGAGAAGGGGGGGGAAGCAGGCTCCCCGCTGAGCAGAGAGCCCGATGTGGGGCTCGATCCCAGGACCCTGAGATCATGACCTGAGCTGAAGGCAGCAGCTCAACCCACTGAGCCACCCAGGTGCCCCAAGCCTGCATTTTATTGAGAAACAACTTGTTGAACCTTAGTTGTCTGTCCGTATTACCTATTTACCATCACGCTTATTTGCAATCCTTTCCTTAAAGCTCGGCAGGTCAGCACGCGAGGCTGGCAGATGTAGCTACTACGGGGAGGCCGTGTGGTTCTAATACAGACAGCAGATCTGGGCCACAATAGACGCCTGTCCGGCCCGCGGCCCAGCCTCAAACGCAAGGCCTCCATTATAAAGCCAAAGGGACCAATGCCACCAAACCACACTCCGCCAGCGGCGCTGGGGCCTCAGACCCTCCGACCGGCACGACGCGAGTACAGTAAGGGAACACTTGAGGATCATGTACCAAGGAACTTAACAATGACACAACTGAAGAATTCCTTCTCCACACTTCGGCCCGGGAACACGTGCTTAAACCCGACCCTGCCTGATCCCCGTGGTCGGCGTGACCAGCCTCTGGGTGGCGCTCCTCGCCTCCTGCTGTGGCCGCTGCAACTTCAGTCCGACCTTCAGCTTCTGGGACTAGGGTGGTTCTCACCGGCACAGAGCCTGAACCTTTGTGACTTCCCTGTCACTGCCTACTGCTGCCTCTGCGGGAGGCAGCAGTCCCCTTTGTAATGACAGGCCCTCACATACGCGAAGGCAGCTCTAGTAAGTACTTCCTATGTGGTCTCTTCTCCGAGCTGGCGGTTCCAGTTCCTTCCATTGTTGGCTCCTAAGGTCTGGCTTCCTGACCTCTGCCTACTGGGAGCCTCTCCTCAGACTGTCAGGATGCCTCTTACGAGGTGGTCACCACAGCGGAGCACAAGCTCCAGCTGGGTCTGACCCAAGAACAGATTCCCGCGTCCCACCGTCCCATTCTCCACAACCAGCTCCTCAGGAGGGGACTTCCTCACCTCCCGTCAAGGCACACCAAAATTAAGTAACTCAGTTCCTGACCTACTTTAAGTGCTCAGGCTCAGGGTCTTCCTCTTGCTTTCCAAAACAGACATGGAAATGCAAGCCCATGTTTGCCTTTCAGTCTTATTTACCGGATATCGGAGGGGGATGCACCTGAGCTTTAAGACTGAATGTCGCAGGCGTTTATGGAGGGCACCGGAATAACTTTCACTGTTCACCTTCAAAGGTCAGTCAGAATCTAACCAGACAGCTTCAGCACTTACAATTCTGCAAGAAGAGAGTATTCCAAGTAGAAGGGTCCATAAGAAGCATGTGTGCCGTTTGTTGACTGTGCGGCCGGGGCGGGGGATGTAGGCTTAGTTATGGGCAAAGCGTTTTTGGGAATACAAGGCAGCTGTTTCTTTGGAGCAGCACGTGGAGGGCTGGTTATCACGTCCCCTGTTAATGCCTTCTCCTCGCCGTCGGATCGCTGTTCGAGATGAAGTGGTGAGAACATCTGTTAGCATGAGTCTTAAATCACGAGTACCCGTGATACACTCTTAGCCTTGACCTGAAAGCTGGAATGACTCTGTCACAAGGATGTTCTAGCATCACAATCAAGACGACTTGGCAGTCCTCTGAGTAGGCAGCCCATTAGAAAGAGAGCAAAGCTGAAGGAAGACTAAAGCAACAGGAAATAAAGTTTTAAAGCTACATCTGAGAAGAACGACGCCAATATTTACAGGATGTATATGAAACAGACAAAGAGACTGTTTCTTCTGGTGACCCCAAAAAGAGGGCAAGGGGTTACTCAGCAACTAGACAACCATACGAGAAAAGTCCCTTGGCTCTTAGGTGCTGTAAAAGGTCAGGTGCGAACAGTACAGGTCACTGAAACTGTAGTTGTACCACCTGGTGTGAGCACCTCGAGAGCTTAGGAACAGCGAAAGGAGCTATGCTCTCCCTTGCGCTGCTGATTCTGATCTTGTCCCTGATGGAGACAGAGTCCATCTGGACTCTGCCCAGCACAGTCAGCCAGCCTGAGTCAAAGACAAAGGTCTAGGGACGCCTGGGTGGCTCAGTTGGTTAAGCGGCTGCCTTCGGCTCAGGTCATGATCCCAGCGTCCTGGGATCGAGTCCCACATCGGGCTCCTTGCTCGGCGGGGAGCCTGCTTCTCCCTCTGCCTCTGCCTCCCACTCTGCCTGCCTGTGCTCGCTCCTGCGCTCTCTATCTGACAAATAAATAAATAAAATCTTTTAATAAAAAAAAAAAAAAAGACAAAGGTCTACATGAGTTAGAGATGAAACCAGCATCTCATGGGTACTTTCTTGGCTCAAGGAGAGCCAAAGGCTGTTTAAATTACCTGCATTAAAAATGGGTATCATGTGCATAGGAAAAAAGAGGCTTCCTGCCGGGGGGTCTCTTAGAGGTGGAATTATGGGTTATATTCATTCTCTTTTTGTCTCCATTTTTTAAAGTTTTCTTAAAATGTACTGGTTTTGCAATTTAAAAATAGACCTTTTGTTTGGAAAAACTAAACCCATACCCTCAAGTCTGAGTTGAACACATTGGACTGGTCTTTCTCAAAGCTTCTCTGACTGTGGAATCTTGCAAATTAGTAGAAAAACTACTATAATAACATGTCACAAATTTCATCTTGTGTAAATATACCCTAAAAAATAATTTTAGGATTGTGATTACCAGGATGATTTTCTTTTTTTTTTTTTAAGATTTTATTTATTTATTTGTCAGAGAGAGCGAGCACAGGCGGACAGAGTGGCAGGCAGAGGCAGAGGGAGAAGCAGGCTCCCCACTGAGCAAGGAGCCCGATGCAGGACTCGATCCCAGCACCTGGGATCATGATCTGAGCCGAAGGCAGCTGCTTAACCAACTGAACCATCCAGGTGTCCCACCAGGATGATTTTCTATTTGAGATGCCATCCCACTCTCAGAAGCTAACTTTATTCAGCAAAATAAATCATTTCTCAAAAGTAAAACCTAAGGGTGCCTGGTTGGCTCTGTTGGAAAAGCATATGACTCTTGATCTCAGGGTTGTGAATTCAGGCCCCATGCTAGGTATAGAAATTACTAAAAAAAATAAAATTAATTAAAAAAAACAAAATAAGCAAAGCCAGGTAATTTTGTTAAGATTATAGGCAACTTCAGTATGAATTATTCTTGACCTCTACTTTGACTCAAATGGGTTTCCTCATTAAATTTATTAACTATACCTACTTTGCGGACAGAGCTTGCAGACATACTCCAGAAAGGGTTCATAACGTGGACTCCAAACAAAGAAATTCAGTGGTCTGTGTCATCAAACTTCTGTCCTCAGAAGTCGCTTTACCTAAAAATGAGATGGGAAAACACAGAAACATACCAACACCAATAGTTAAGATTTCCGAAACAGTTAAAAACTAAATTTGACACTCTAAATAAAAATTCAATATAACGTTCTAGAATATATAGTTATAAAAATTAGAGGAAAAAAGTCTTCAGAAAGTTTCCTTCAGTAACCCCCACCTTCTTTTGAATCCAGTTTCTTTCCCACCTTTAAATGCCTACAAGCATCTTTGTAATGAGCCCTTGGCCAGGATTCAGATTATTCAGTGACACAGTTCAGCTTTGGTGTCAGAACCAGAAGATGCAGATGGACTACAACAGTTGCTACTAGCATAATATGTAGGCATTCGATTATAGGGACAGGCAGGGGCGGGGAACACTGAACCCACATACACAAAAGGTCTGTCACTGTTCAGAGTTATGGGAATTAAAGAGACAAGGGGCTGATATAAGTCTTATAGTTGTTTTAGTACAAAATTATTCTTCCCAGCAAAACTAGTAGCCAAAGACATAACGGAGAGAAGGTAGAGCGGATAAGATAGAGAGAATAACAGGGTCCTGACAGGATCATCCCCGAGAAATGGTCTTTTTCTGTGCTTAATGTGTGGAAACTCTGGGATTAGATGCTGAAGGAATGGCCAAGCAGTACATACGAATGCAACAGAGGAGTGCAGAGACATTTCACAAATCTCCCAGCAAAGCTTCAAGTACTGGACAAGAAAATATGCCTCAAAGGTCACAGAGTCAGTGGGTCATTTACTAAAAATACAGAGGAAGAGGCAGAGGAAAAGCTGCAAGCCAAGCTGTAAGACAAAGTTCTCCGCTCTCATGATTTTCTCCAAGCTCGGTTATGTGGAAAGCAGAGCTCCTTCTCTGAATTCCAGTTGCACCAATTGAAAAGGCTGAAGGTTAAAAGGGTCAAACTTAGCAACATTCTGCTAAATTCATAAGAAGCAAATCATGAGAAAAACCTGTACCAAATGTCCCTGACAGCAAAAATTTGTTTTATGACAAGCCTATGATATCCGCAGGTGGGTACCAAGTTTCCATACCTCAGCGATGCCAATTACTGCTGTTTTCCTTGCCATGACATAATGCCACCCAGTAATTAAATCAAAGGAATGAGGCTCCTGGTTCTTCCATAACCTGTTGACTTACACCCACTATACAGCAACTTTTGCAAAGAGCTCTCCACAAACCTGCCTTTAAAGGTGACTAGGGCACAGAGGAGAATGGTTGGACATCAAAACTGTGTGCGGGCATCTTCCCATTTGGCCCAAGTGAAAATGTTGGTTTTTCAGACCCAGAGTAATGTGCAGCATCCTGCTATGCTCTAGGATACATCTGACTTAACAGAGGATCCCCTCCCCTTGGGACACAGTGCTCACCACCATGTAAATTTACTGGAGTGATTCATTCACCTGTACGGTCCCTTCCAAGTCTAACACCTAAAGACTCTACAACTCTGCCTTTAAGAATCCAAACTGGCCCCCCTAGTTCCTGTTACCTTTAAGCAGGAGGTAGTTTCTACTGCTGCCTGTGTTTCCAGTAGCACCATAATCACCTGAAGAAACTAACACACTTTTAGAGAGTAACTACTGGGTTTATTAGATGTCCAGTCTACCCAGACAGGGTTCAGCATTTTCCAATAGGAGTGACATAGATGGAAGGAAGCCCTAGGGCACAAATGGGAGAATTTCTGCTGGTTCGGCCATAGAAACCAAACAGGACGGTCTTCCTTTACGTCATACAGCTGAGAAATCAGTGTCTTGAACCTGTACAAATGATCTGAACATGGCTTGAGCCAAAACTCAGAAGGGTACTGCTTTCCTACGTGCCACAGTCCCTAAACAGGCACTAACTTAATACATCACCCGAAAAGCCTTAAATTCCACATTAAGAGCAGACAGAGTACGGCAACGAGAAAGGACGAAAAACCTCGGCGCTGGCCGGGATCGCTGCGGACAGCCGGGACGGGCACCCTCGCCCAGGGCGGAAATCCATCTCCGCACACACACGGAATCCGGACAAACCTGTCTCGGGGTGATGCAAGGCAGGGGCCGTGTCCCAGCTTCGCAGCTAGTTCGAGGCCAGCCCCGGCCCGCAAGCCCCTCCGGTGGGGAGCTGAGGGCCTCCAGGGCTCGAGGACGCCCCCCCCCCCCAACGAGGACGCAGGACGGAGGCGGGGAGGGCGGGCCGCGAACGGGGGGAGCCGGGCGGGCCCACCTCCCTTCCTCAGGCAGCAGGGCCCAGCACCCGGACAGCCCCCAGCGCCCGCCCGCGGTCCGCGGCGCAGCAGGTGCCTGCAAACGCGGACAGGTGCCCGGCCCCGCCCCCGTGTCCCAGCGCGGCCGCCGTCGCTACGGAGTCCAGAGCTCCGGGTAGGGCGGACAAATGCCGGGCCGAGGACGCTAGCGGCCCAGGTTTAAGGATTCCACCGGCCTCCCGTCCCTCCCAGCCCGCCCAGCAGTGCACCTCACCTTGGCGTTTTCAACGCAGTGCTCCCGGCAGCTGAGCGCCGTCGCGGCCCCACAGCATCTCTGGCCGCAGCGCCAGCCCGGCCCCTGCCTGCTCCCCGCCCCGCCCTGCTCTCGCTGTCGGGCCCCGCCCTCTGTCCCACGCCCCTGGGCCCGGACGCTTCCGCCCAGCCTCCCGGCGCCAAGTGGCTGCCATACCAGTCTGTCAAGGACGTTCTTCCGGGGGCGTTGGGACGACTGCAGTCCACTCTGCCAATCAAATCAGCTCCGCTCGGGTGGGGCAGCACTTGGCCCTCCCCTTACGTAACAGCGCCCAGAGTGAACTGTCAGTCACGGAAGTCTCGGCCCTGGGGGAGGGATGGGGAGGAAACAAACAAGCACCTGAGCGTAATTGGCTACGACATCCGTCAGTCATCATAGAGGCCCGCCCACAGGTTTGTGCTTCGCCACTGCAGCCACTTAGGGAGGCTGTGACTGCGGGTTTTCTGAGCCCCCGCCGCAGCAGGGCCAGGGCGGGGCCGGCTTCCCCCGAGAGCGGCCTCGGCCGGCGGTGGGAGCACCCCACTCTCGGGGGGCGGGGCGCTGCGAGCCCCGAGACCCCCTTGTCGGGCCCCCTCGTCCCCGGGGCGGGGTGGGGGGGCGCCAGGGTGGCTGACAGGTCCAGGGAACCTACGAGGTTTTCTGTAACGTTGAGAAACGCAGTGTTAGCGGTCACAGAATGGAGGAGCGCATGGTGGGAGCTCAGCCGCGTCAGCGCTTGGCGGTAGTGCTGCCAGAGGAGCTTGTGACTGTACCAATCCGACTGAAGCTACGGAGCCCGAAGCCCGGGGCCGGTGAGCCACCGGAGTTACATCTGTCACAAGTTCCTCCGGCGGTTCTGGTGCGCGCTGAAGTCCGGGGCCTCTTCCACGGCAGCATAGCTCCTGGCCCCTGGCTCCTAAGTCTTTTGACCCCACAAACCCTCACTCTGAGCAAGAACTCTTGCACCCCGTCTAACCCTTTCCTGCTCAAAAGTTTGCCACGGAAGCCAGTCCCGGCTGCAAAAAAAAAAAAAAAAAAATCAAAACTCAGCCGGCCTTCCGAGGCACAGCCGGTGCTGGCCTCCTTCCCACGTTCCCCTCTCAGTTCCCACGTCGGGCTCCTGCCCCATTCCGCGATGGCTGCCCTTGGCTTTCAGGCCGCCACGCCTTAGGATGGCGCCCTTTCTCGGGGCGCCCTTCCAATCTGCACCTGACTCAGTGTCCTACACCCCTCAGAAGAGAAGTCGTCTCTGCCCAGGTTGTTCCGTGTGGGGTTGCTGTTGAGATCCTGGTAAAAAGGACCTCGAGTGGCAGGCAGCCAGACTCTCCTCTTGTTAATCCCCAGGGCTGGTTCCGAAATCCAGCTTCCTCCCCTAGCTGAAAACACTCCTGAGCCGCTTCCTTTTGTCCAGGCTCAGTACACTTAGGAGTGTTGTCCTGCCCTTAATATTAGCTTCAGCCAATATGAAGAGGGAGGCAAGCAGGAAATCCTTTCCTCTGGCCAGGTGGTCTCCCTGACATCTCTCTGGCCCAATCCCTCCCGACCTTGTTGGCAGGCTCATTACCCTCTCCCAAACTGATGTTACCCTCCACTCTCTCCTTGGCCAGCTCATTCCTTCACCCAGGACTCAGGTATGTTACTGCACCCCAGACCGCGCCACTGAGCTTCAGTTGCTCACGTCCAGTTGCCCACAACCACATTGGATGCCTCAGGCAAGCATCGGTTAGAATCCTTGGGATGGCACCTGCCAGAAAACCCAACTCAAACTGGCTTACAGAGCAAGGAGACTTGTCTCACAAGGTAGGCCAGGCTCCGGGGGCTGGCGCCCTGGGCTTCAGACAGGCATACCCAAATGTCACAATGCCTAGCAAAATAAAAGGATCCTTTTCTTTCAACCTTTTCCAAAGAGCAAGAATACCTTCTACGGAAGGGGTCCAGAAGAATGCCCATGTTCCAGTGACCAGAGAGGAGTCACTGGGTCTCCATCCACAACAACACCGGTCAAGAGCAAGTGGAATGAGACTGCCATGATGGGCCGGGGCCAGTCAAGGTTTACTTGCCCTTTTGGCAGGGGGGTAACATAATCAATTTGCATTTTGAGAAGGCCACCAGAGTAGGAGACTGGGAAACCATGCAGTCACTGAGCTAGGTAATGGTGAAGGAGAAGGGGGTGCATTGCAGAGATATTTAAGAGGTGGAGTGGATAGGACTGGGCCAGAGGTAAGGTGCGGGGGGGGGGGTAGGGATACAAAGACAAAGGGGATATCCCGGAGGATGCCTAGATTTTTGGCCTGAGCTATAGGGTAGATGGTGAGAACATTCACCAAGATGAGTGACTGTAAGCCACGCTGTTTATGGGAGGGTGGGAAATGGGGGAGAGTTCTGTTTCCGATAGGTAATGTCAGCGGTGTTTCTATGAGTGCTGCTGCTTGTGTTCCTGATATCCACATCCCTCTTCTTCATTGTTGACAGGTCCTCAGTGTTTATTGAGGAGTCCAACCCTTCAGTGGTTTCCCATAGCTCATAGGACAAGACCAGTGGCACGGCTGGGACAGCACTTGTCCATCCTCATCTGCCCCAGACGGCAGTCACTTGCATTCTTTTAATTTCTAAGGTGTGATGCTCTCCCACTGCACCCCACTGCAAAGGTGGGGCCCTTGGACTGGTTGTCTCCTTTGCCTGGAACCTTCTTTTTTTCTCCCCTCCACAGATCTCAGCTGAAACACCGCTTCCTCAGGGAGATTTTCCATTTGGGGGAGAGGACTTATCAGTGTCTGTCTCCCTCACTACACGGGAAGCTCCACGAGGTCGGGACCGTGTGCTTCTCCCTTCGTGGTCTCCCCGACAGCCAATCCAATGCCTGGATGTAGTAGGTGTGCAGGAGGTATTTGACAAGTGAAGGGCAGAAGCAACTAAAGTAAATTTAAAACCCATTTGCTCCCAGCCTTGCGTCAAGAAGAATAGGTCATTATGAAAACAAGGATGATGGACTCCAAGAGAAATGAAGCAGCCTCAAGGCACCATTTCTTTAAGAGTGAAATAGATACTCTTCAACATGGCGTTGGGAACACTGGGCGGCGACAAGCAAAAGAATGAAACCGGACCACTTTCTCACACCATATACAAAAATAAACTCAAAATGGATTAAAGATCTAAATGCAAGACCCGAAACTATAAAAGTTCTAGAAGAGAGAACAGGCAGTTATTTTTCTGACATCAACTATAGCAACATTTTTCTAGATATCTCTCCCAAGGCAAAGGAAACAAAAGCAAAAATAAGCTATTGGGATAACATCAAAATGAAAAGCTTCTGCACAGCCAAGAAAACAATAAGACTGAAAGGCAACCTGCGGAATGGGAGAAGATATCTGCAAATGACATAGCCAATGATGAACTTCTGACACTCAACACCCAAAAGCAGATAATCCAGTTTAAAAATGGACAGATGACATGAACGGACATTTCTTCAAAGAAGACATCGAGACGGCCAACAGACACTTGAAAAGATGCTCAGCATCACTCGTCATCACGGAAATGCCAGTTGGCCACAAGGAGCAACCACCTCACATGGGTCAGAATGGCTAACATTAAGAACACAAGAAGCGGGGGCGCCTGGGTGGCTCAGTGGGTTAAAGCCTCTGCCTTCGGCTCAGGTCATGATCCCAGGGTCCTGGGATCGAGCCCTGCATCGGGCTCTCCGCTCAGCGAGAAGCCTGCTTCCTCCTCTCTCTCTGCCTGCCTCTCTGCCTACTTGTGATCTCTGTCTGTCAAATAAATAAATAAATAAATAAAATCTTAAAAAAAAAAAAAAAAGGGACGCCTGAGTGGCTCAGTTGGTTAAGTGGCTGCCTTCGGCTCAGGTCATGATCCCAGCATCCTGGGATCGAGTCCCGCATCGGGCTCCTTGCTTGGCAGGGAGCCTGCTTCTCCTCTGCCTCTGCCTGCCTCTCTGTCTGCCTGTGCTCGTGCTCTCTGACAAATAAGTAAATAAAATCTTTTAAAAAAAAAGAACACAAGAAGCCCCAAGTGTTGGCAAGGATGTGGGGAAAACAGAACACTCTCGCACTGTCGATGGGAATGCAAGCTGTTAAAGCCACAGTGGAAAACAGTATAGAGATTTCCTCAAAAAATTAAGAATAGACCTCCCCTAAGATCCCAGTAGTCACACTACTAGGTATTTCCCCCAAAACAGACAAACACTAATTCCAAAGGATAAAGCAGCCCTATCCTTATAGCAGCATGATTTACAATACCAAGATACGGAAGCAGCCCAGGTGTCCATCAGTACATGAATGGATGAAGAATATGTGTGTGGGGGTGGGTGGGTAGTATCTGCTTATTTATTTACTTAGGGAAATACTACTCAGCCATCAAAAAGAATGAAATCTTGCCATTTGCAACAATAAGAATGACACTAGAGAGTGTAATAGAGAAAGACAAATACCATATGATCTCATTCATATATGTGAATTTCAGAAATAAGCTAAAGTGAAAATAAAGAGACTCTTAACTGGAGGGAGGAAACTGATGGTTACCAGAGTGGAGAAGGGTACGTCAAGGGGGAGGTTGTCTGGGTGAAATAGGGGATGGGGAATAAAGAATGCACTTATCATAATATAAAAAAATAAAGTGAAGCTACTAAGATTAGTAGCTACATCTATTAGCACTTTAGAATAATATTTAATGTTTTTTCTTATCTGCGTTATAAAGCTTTGGTCTAGTGCCTTTTTATGTGTCAACCAAGGAAACATGAAAACAAAACAAAATTAAAATATATAAGGTACTGAGGGGCACCAGGGTGGCTCAGTCATTAAGCGTCTTCTTTTGGCTCAGGTCATCGTCCTGGGATCGAGCCCTGCATCAGCAGGAAGCCCTCTTCTCCCTCTCCCACTCCCCCTGCCTGTGTTCCCTCTCTTGCTGTGTCTGTCAAATAAAAATATTTTTTAAAAAACAAAAAAGTATATAAAGTACTGAGAAAAACCCCACCTGAGTCTAAACCTTACCTAGAGAACATTTTCAATTACTTCATTATTCTACATTTTTAGAACATATCTGGTATTGGTATCAAAAAATAAATTCTTGATGTCAGACCTTTTTATTTTTAAATTTTATTTGAGAAAGAGAGAGAGAGAATGATCGGCGGGAGAAGCAGACTCCCTGCTGAGCAGGGAGCCCGATGCAGGACTCGATCCCAGGACTCCAGGATCATGACCTGAGCTGAAGGTAGTTGCTTAACCAACTGAGCCACCCTTGCGCCCTTGATGTCAGACTTTTTAAAAAAGATTTTATTAATTTGAGAAAGAGTGCATGCACAAGCAGGAGGAGGGAGGGAGAGGGAGAAGCTGGCTTAGCAGGGAGCATGACGTGGGGCTTGAACGTGGGGCTTGAACGTGGGGCTTGATCCCAGGACCCTGGGATCGTGACCTGAGCCAAAGGCAGAGGCTTAACCAACTGAGCCACCCAGGCAGCCCCATTGCTATTGGACTTAAGTATGTGGGCTCTACGAGCACTCGGGGCTCATGTTCTTTTTTTTTTTTTTTTAAGATTTTATTTATTTGTTAGAGAG
>ML111032.1:36551-56650 GCA_003697995.1 Taxidea taxus jeffersonii
GTCCCAACCTGTTCATGTTCTAATCAGCAAAATATTCACTGAATCCCTTCTTCCTTTGGTCCCTGGGAAGTTAATTGTACAAAGCTTTTAGGTCACTGATTTACGACTAAAGGAAGGCCTTAACAGAAGGAAGGGCTAAAATGATGTTTAGTTGAAATACACACGTGCACACACAAGCCAAGATCATTAGTTCAACCCACTTGCCCCTGACTCCTTGGAAAGGTGGGTTCCTATTTAGTGTGGTAGGTGCGTCACTGACTGCACTTGTTATTCAGGATTCAAGAGATGTGGAGTGCCTGGGTGGCTCAGTGGGTTAAGCCTCTGCCTTCAGCTCAGGTCATGATCTCAGGGTCCTGGGATCGAGCCCCTCATCTGGCTCTCTGCTCAGCGGGGAGCCTGCTTCCCTTTCTCTGCCTGCCTCTCTGCCTACTTGTGATCTCTGCCTGTCAAATAAATAAGTTTTAAAAAATCTTAAGATATAGGAGATGATTCCATAGCTATCCATTAACTTTCATAGGTCAGAAAAAAAAATCATTAACACAGCAAAACTATGATTTTATGGATAGTAACATTTAGTACGAGGCCGTAGTAGGCATTTTTTTTGAAGTGAATGGATTCAAGGGAGACTATCAATAATCCTATAGTCAACAATGATCCTTAGAGATGGCAGAAATCATGAATTTTTGACAATGATTGAAGTTTGAGAAACACTGCTGTTGAGGGATGACGTGGCTTTTGTCCTTTATGCACCTTCACGGACTGTCACAATTCTTGCATCACATCACAGTTCACGGTTTTGGGTTGTACCATATTTTGTTCCCCTGCCCTAGTCCCCAGAACTTTCTTCCCCATTAGTTGCTGAGTGGCTGCATGGACAGATGGGGGGATGACAGCTGGGTAGATGAAGGGATGAGTTTTACAGACAGACTACAAATATTAAAGTCAAAAACCAGAGTGGCTGATGGACCACTGTGAATATTGATGCTTTAAGGTAAGGCGAGCAACCTACGGCAGCGCGCTCACAGAGGGCTGTAGAAGAAGAGATTTCCTTTTATAATCTAGCAGCGATCTGAGCATACAGAACACTGTAGACAATCACCCACTCCTCTCCACGCTCGCTGCCAAGTCCACCGCTAGCCACAAGAACACTCTTCTCTTTGATCGGCGTTATCTTTGCAAAAACACCTCCTCTGTGGTTGCAAAGCATTTGGAAAGATGATAAAGTCTTAACTTCAGCTGGAGTGGCAGATTCCAACGAGAGAGAGAGAGAGAGAGAGAGAAAGCATATTCATCCACTGCTCAATAATTCAGGGTCTGCTGGGGACAGGGCACTGTTCCAGACAAGACCCCTTCCCTTTTTTTTTAAATTTTAATTAAAAAAAATTTTTTTTTGATACCTTCCTTTCTTACAGTCGGTGAATGGTGAGTCATGAAGGACACCTTAGGGATCTCGGTGTCTGTCACCCAAAGGAAATGACATGATCACCATCGTCTCTTCCAGCTTCTTATTACGAAAACTGTTGGTCATAAAGAAACATAGAGCTTGTGACCATCCTTCTATTCACTACCTCAGTTCAGCAGTGGTTAATGGTTGTGCTGTATTTCTTTTTCCTAATTTTTTTCCTTCTCAAATCGTTTATAAATAAGTTGCAGTCATCGTGACCTTCACTCCTAAATACTTCGGCATGTCTGTCCTAAGGGCAGACATTTCCCTACGGAACCACAGTACCACAGTCACTCTTGAGAAAATTCTCTAAATCCCTTGCCTCCGTAGAGGCCCACACCTACCACCCTGATTGCCACACATCATGGAGAAAAACAACGACAAAAAAACCCCCAAGGGTTTATGGTTTTTATTTTTCTAAGCCAGGATCCAAACCAGTTTCACTCATTACAGTTGGTCTCTTCAATCCTATATTCTAGAAGCCTGCCGTGACACGGACTATCTGAACAGGCCAGGATGTTTTGCATACTCGATTTCTCGTGATGTTGTGTAGCTTGGTCCTCTCTCCCTGTATTTCCTGCGAACTGTAAGGTCTGGAGACTTGTTCAGATTCACCATTTCTGGCAGGGGTATTTCCAGAGCGAGAAGCTTCTAGGACTGCGTAACTACTGATTTAGCAGGATTGCATCCTAGTGATTAGGCGTGAAATACACTCCGTGCGAACACAACTTGCTTGAATATCGGGTCCCGTCCATGGGAGTCCATGTGAAGTTTTCAGTTGGGTGTTTTGGCCATTCCTACTTACTGCTCTGAAGGCTGACTTACTGCCGATGACTCTGTTCTCACAGATACTGAGGAGTCTGGAAATCAGACTCGTTCTTATGACCACGTGGTGGGTCCCTGGCAAGGTTGAATCCATGGGAAGAAGCAACAACGTGGTTCAGAAGACACGGAGGTGGCGAGCTGTCTGCTAATGAAGGTTAAATAATTTTTTTAAGGTTTTATTTATTCATTTAACAGGGAGAGCACAAGCAGGGAGAGCAGCAGGCAGAGTGGGAGGGAGAAGCAAGCTCTCTGCTGAGCCAGGAGCCGTATGTGGGACTCCATCCCAGCACCCTGGGATCACGACCTGAGCCGAAGGCAGCTGCTTAACAAACTGAGCCACCCAGGCGCCTCAGCTAGTGAAGGGTAAGGGAGGGCGAGCTGGGACGCCTAAAGAGGGATGTTGATGGATTTCCCCCTCCAACATTTGCTGCGTTCTCCTTGGAGCCCAACTCAGGCTTCAGGTCCCTGCTAACTGGTACACTGTACACTATTCCCTCTGATCCCTTAATGTGTGGAGAAGTGAGAACAAAGGCTGCCGAAGAGTGGGAAAGCCAGGTACACAGCTCTGTCTCCGGGAGTGTGAATCCACACGGATGGGACAGCAGAGACTGGGACTGAGGTCCCCCCCCCATCGGCTCATAGCAATGCATTTTTATTTTCCCCAGTAACAGGCAGCGGTTTCTCCTGACACCATTTACACGGGCCTTCCCTTTCAACTGACCCTGAAAAGCAAACCATTCTCTGCTCTAACTTGGCTCTAAGCCTGGGAAGGCGCTGGGTGAGTTTAAAAACCCGTGGGGAAGGGCCTGCCCTCCTCCTAGAGGATGGTCGCGCGCCCTCTGGTGGGCAGCGGGAAGAATGCATGCAGCAAAGCCAAATTAATTTACCTGTTTCTCGAATGATTACAAGTACATTCAAAACACACACATTTCTTAAAAAAAAAAAAAAAACAACCCTGTATCTACGTCTGCATTCTTAAAAAAAAAATCCTACCTAAAACATGTTTCTATTTCCCTTAGACAAAGTACTTACTAGTCTCAGGCAGGGGAACGTTCCCATTGAAGCCTCAAGCACACAAAGAGGAATGGATTCAAAACGGATTCCTGACTCTTTCCTCTAAGATACCTTAAATATTCTGTAGGTATCATCTCAGAAACCATTCTTCAAGGCTGTCCTGCCTAAGAAAATTCATGCCACTAGCCCCCAGAGCCTCTCCTTTGGCACCCTTGTTTTCTTTATCCCTCTGTCCTTTGGGCTTTATCATTCTGTCCCTACATTCCTCCTTCCATCAAAACCAGAACGTGGAATCCTCATTCCCTAAAACGGAAATGACCAGCCACGATTCAACCCTTCCGCACCTGCTTAGGGCTCAAAGCCTCAAAGGGTTGAATCACTAACAGTGATTTCCAGCATGGGGCCGGGGCACAGGGATGAAGTCTGTCCTCTAGGGATGGGCTAGGAAATGAGGGGACCAGGATGGGATTAGGAGGGGTTGAGGGCTGGGAGTGAGAAAAAGGCCACTGCAATTCCCTCCCCAGGGCCACTCCCCTGGACCCCTGGAGCTACTGCCCAGTAGAAGGCCAGCCCTGAGTATACCCATGGGACGAAGGACCAGGCTGGTGACCTGGGGGGAATGGCGTCACTGACTGGGTATGTGTTTAGTTCAGTGGCCTCAGGGAGGAGCACACTCCTAGTGATCCAAGTTCTGCTAGAGTCCAGCTGGTATCCGGGGGTCATGGGATCCAGCTTTGCAGAACAAATATTTAATCATTCCTCCAGTCAAAGCTGCGCTGGTCACACCAGGCTGGTGGGATCCACAAGCTCCTTCCAGAAGGTGGATTAGCCCTAGGGGATGAGCCGTCTGGGGTTAGGGGGAAATCCTACTGACTAAGAAGGTTTGGGAGAAGACCTGCAACCCCCAACCACCATCCATCCATATCTTCACAGCCAGTATCCCAGTATCCCCGTTGACTGCAATCTTTCTACCTGAAACCACACAGCAGAGGGTGCAGGAGCTCTGTCTGCCACGACCTGGGGGTCCACCTCTTTCTCCTCCCTTCTGGAAGAGCCACAGGCACTTAACACAGCCCTTTGCACCCAGTGCAGCTCTGTGGAACTGTAGCTAATTAGAGGGTGTGTTGCTGTTGGATTCTGGCCAGAAATCTCTGCAGTAAAATGCAAGGTCACGTTCACGGAGAGGAAGTACAGCAAGGGACTATTCTGCACAACAGACAATCCCTAATTCATCCATATGCCTCTACTGCTAGGACCCTGGTCCGAGACACCATGACCTCTGACATCTCACCGGGATGACGACATCAGGCTCTTCACTAGGCTCTGGCTTCTTCAGCTTCCTCTCAGTCTGTTCTCAACATGGTGGGTAGCGAGAGTTCATTAAGTCTCAGGTCAGTCTGTGTCACTCTCTACTCAAACCTTCCAGTGGCTTCCCATCTCCCAGCCTAGGAGATCCCAGGTAATCTAGCCCCAGCCACCCACTCATCTGGCCCCAGCTGCCTCTCTGACTTCATCCCCTAAAATGATTCCCCTTCTTCCTCCATTCCAGCCTCAATGGACTCCACTCCTCCTTGATAGCCCAGGCATGTGCCTGCCTCAGGGCCTTTGCACTCACTATTCCCTATATTTGGACTTCTCTGTCCCCAGATATCCATGCGGTTCACTCTCTTACTACTTCAATTTTTTCCCACAGTCAAGACCATGGCATCCATTACACTGTGGGCTGTTATCAATGTTGATACAGGAAAAATGATATGACTGGCTATTTTGTCCTTAAGTGGTATGAAGAGCTGTGCTGAAATCTCCCCATCTCTGCTGATACTAGATACGTTACCAACACAATTGCTAAAACCCCACAATTATGTTTGTAATACAGTATTTCACATTAAGATGACAAAATGCTTCATTAAGACAAAATTGTGAGTAACTGGATTTTTTCAGAGTAGGATTTCCTTATATTGGGGAACTAGAAACTTGCACAGCAAAAGTAAAAGTTCTACGAACCCATATAGAAGGGTAGTTCTGATTTTTTAATGTTATATAGTTTCCTTTTTAAAAACCCACTGGGGCGCCTGGGTGGCTCAGTGGGTTAAACCTCTGCTTTTGGCTCAGGTCATGATCTCAGGGTCCTGGGATCGAGCCCTGCATCGGGCTCTCTGCTCAGCAGGGAGTCGGCTTCCTCCTCTCTCTCTGCCTGCCTCTCTGCCTACTTGTGATCTGTCTGTCAAATAAAAAAATAAAATAAAATAAAAATAAACTGGATTGTCAATTAGGGACAGGTTGCTATTCAGCATTTCTTCAGGATTTAATCATCTTGCATAAGGGACTCTTTGTAGCCTTTGACAGCATCTCTCTGTTTCCCCCTCCCGCAACCCCTGCTAACCACCATTCTACTCTTTGCTTCCAGAATTTTGACTAGTTCAGATTTCTAACACATGTGGTATCATGTGGCAGTAGGTGTTCTTTGATGTCTGGCTCATTTCACTGGTCTTCTAGATTTATCCATATTGTTTCAAATGGCAAGATTCTTTTTCGTGGCCAAAAAATACTCCATTGTAGGTAAATACTATATTTTTTTTCATCCATTTTTATACCAGTTGGTGTTTAGGTACGTTTTGGGTCTTAGCTATTATAATACTGCAATGAGCCTGGGAGTGCAGACAGCTCTCCAAGATCCTGAGTTTAGGGGCGGCTGCATGGGTGCAGTCGGTTGAAGCATCCAGCTCTTGATTTTGGCTCAGATCATGATCTCAGGGTGGTGGGATCAAGCCCCGCGTCGGGCTCCTTGCTCAGGCTGGCATCTGCTTGTTCCTCTCTCTCTGCTCCTCCGATTATGTTCTCTCATCAAAAATAAAATCTTAAAAAAAAATCCTGATTTTAATCCCCTCGGATAAGTACTCAGAAATGGGAGTGCTGGATCATAGGGTAGTTCTATTTTTAATTCTTTGGGGAACCTCCATCTGGTCTCTCAGTGGCTGTACCAATTTAACTCCCCACCAACAGTGTGCAAGGGGTCCCTTTTCTCCACATTCTCACTGGCCTTATTTTTCAAATTGCCACTTTCAAGGTGTGAAGTTCTAGCTCATGATGGTTTTCAGTTGGATTTTCCTGATAGTGACGTGGAGTTCTTTCTCATATACTGTTGGCCATCTGTTGTAGGTCTCCTTTGGAGAAAGGTCTATTCAGGTCCCTTGTGCATTTTTAAATCGGCTTATTTGTGTCTTTGCTGTTGAGTTGTAGGAGTTCTTAGGTTTCAGATATGGGCCTTGAGCATCTATGTGGCTCACACATATTCCCTCCCATTCCTTCGGTTGCTTCTCTACGTTGGTGGTGCCTTCCTTTGCCCTGAAGAAGCTTTTTAGTTTGATGTAGTCCCAATTGTTTATTTTTGCTTTTGGTGCCTGTGCTTTTTGTGTTATATCCAAAAAATCATTGCTCAGATCAATGTCAAGGCGTTTCTTGTTCCCTCCATTGTCTCCTAGGAACTTCAGGGTTTCAGGTCCTACATTTCAGTCTTTAACCTATTTTGAATTGGTTTTTGTGTATGGTGGAAGATAAAAGTCTAATTTCCTTATTTTGCATGTAGATATACAGTTTTCCTAATGCCATTTATTAAGGGGGACTATCCCCTCCCCATTGGGTTTTCTTGATGCCCTTATCAAAGATCAGCTGACTGTATATGCATCCCTTGATGTCCAGGCTCTCGATTCTGTTCCACAGCTTTGGAGGTTTTTACGCCAGGTGGCAGGTGGTCTGCCAGCCAGGGAGAGGGGCCTTAGAGGAAACCAACCCTACCAGCATCTTGATCTTGGACTTCCAGCCTCCAGAGCCGTGAGAAAATTAATTTCTGCTATGGATGGCACCCAGACTGTGTTACTTTGTTAGGGCAGCCCGAGCAAGTTAACACAGTGTGTAAATATCTGCTGACCGAATGCATGCCTTCCATGGGCCTGAAATGGTTGCTTTTGTCACAGCTGGGGACTGGATTCATTGTTTTTCTCCTTCGTATTAAAGTGGGTGTTCGCTGCATGTCCCCCCTTCCTGAAAGTGGGGCACAAACCCCCCTTTAGCATCAATCACGGATGGCAAGGAAACAGGAAATGATAAAATGAAGGTCAGCTCTCTGGAGGGTCACAACCTTTCCAGGGGTAAAAATGGGCCCCAACAGCTGGGCCCCAGTATCTCTCTCCCTTGATTCTTTGATCTGTCTTTGCTAACAATGTGTTGTTGTGTGTTGACACCCAACAAATGTGTCTCAGCCGTGGCCCCACACACAATGTGGGTGTGGGAGCCCAGCCACATATGAGCCGAGGCTTGCCTCCTTGCTTCTAAAACAAGACAGGCCAAAGAACAAGTGATCAAAAATGGCCCTAGGCAGGGCGCCTGGGTGGCTCCGTGGGTTAAAGCCTCTGCCTTCAGCTCAGGTCATGATCCCAGGGTCCTGGGATCGAGACCCACGTGGGGCTCTATGCTCAGCAGGGAGCCTGGTTCTCCCTGCCCCACAGCGCCTGCCTCTCTGCCTACTCTGTCAAATAAACAAATAAAATCTTAAAAACAAAAACAAAAAATGGCCCTAGGCTGCCAGTTTGCAACCCCTGCAGAACAGCTAAATAGAGCCCATTTAGACTGGATCCACATTCCTAGGAGGAGTTCTAGGCAATCAATTGGCCATCAGTCTCTACATATTGGGGTGGGGGGCACGAAGGAAACAAAGGCCTAGGAAATATGTCCTTCTTTCCTTTTTTAAAGATTTTATTTATTTATTTGACAGACAGAGATCTCAAGTAGGCAGAGAGGCAGGCAGAGAGGGAGAGAGGGGGGAGCAGGCTCCCTGCTGAGCAGAGAGCCCGATGCAGGGCTCGATCCCAGGACCCTGAGATCATGACCTGAGCTGAAGGCAGAGGCTTTAACCCACTGAGCCACCCAGGCGCCCCTCTTTTTTTTTTTTTTTTAAGATTTTATTTGTCAGAGAGCACACAAGCAGGGGGAGCAGCAGGTAGAGGGAAAGGGAGAAGCAGATTTCCCTCTGAGCAGAGAGCCTGATGCAGGACTCGATCCCAGGACCCTGAGATCATACTCTGAGCCAAAGGCTTAACCAACTGAGCATCCCAGGCACCCCAGAAATGTCCTCTTTTATGTGATGGATGAATAAGGCATAGATATAGCATTTGACTCCAAAAAGCAAGCAGTCCAGTCAAAGAGAGTGTCTTATCAATTATGGAAATGTTGCTCTGTGGCATTTACTTTACTCGTCTTCTAGATTTATCTGACAACTGCAAGAGAGGGGTCAGTGCATCGGTCCCTTCCTTGGACGGGCCCCCGCTAGGCTCCAGCAGAGGCACAAGAGGTCCCAGAGGCAGATGGCCACAGGGGCCACGTTACTAATGGGCCCTGGGCCTCTCACAGGGCTGAGCAAGCTGGGGACAGGATAGAGTGGCACCCTTCCATCACAAAAAAACACCACCTCCCGCAGTCTTCTCTGCCGGGCTGAGCGGCTCCCAGAGGCATCCACCATCTCTCTCTCTATTCCTGAGAAGGGTCCCGTTTTCTTCCCACTTAGCCCTCTGCAAACTCACCGGCTGAGGGCCACCACCCCCGGTATTTTCCCACAAGTCACACACGCGAGAGAACAAGAACAGGAAGAGGACATCCTGGGCCTGGGCCGAGGCCTGCTGTGCACTTACTCTCTGCAGTCCTGCCCCTTCTACCTGATTTGGGGGAGAAGCTTCATGAACAATTAATTCTCTCAGGGCCACTGGTTTCGAGAAGCTAAGGGGAGAACAGTGGTGCCTTGGTGACAAGGAGCCTGGGGGAGGCCTCTTACGGCCCGTTTTTCTGGCGGGGGTGCTCACCGCTCTTCCCTCTGCTGCCACAGAGCACGCAGGAGATGGAGTTCAGCCCCAAACGGTGGGCGACAAAGTCCCCTCCACGTCATCACGCCTGGTCTGACAGCCCTGGGGACCACGTGAAGATCCTCTGGTGACCGCAAATCCTTCTGCTCACCCTCCACCCCTCTGCCCCATCCCGTTTTTCAAATGACACGTGTCACAAGTGCCCGAACAGGAGAAGAAGAGCCAGGCTCAGACGGGTGTCCAGGGGACAGCCCCAGCTGAGACAGGATGGGGACGGATCAAACAGGCGCTGCCTCCCAACTGTCAGGACATTTCTGCATAATTCAGCCCTGCTTGCTCCTTTGGCTGGGCCATGTCTACAAGTTGTTAGTTCTGCCACCACTGGGGGATCCTTGCGGAGGGGGGCTCACCTCGGATCCGTGCTCGTAGGCAAACCCATGGGCCGATCTCGCAAGGAAGCTCCCCCGTGTTCATTTTCACGGCGGTGCGCCCATCTCCTGGGGCCCCTGAGCTTTGGGGAGCCTGGAACAGGCGAGGCTACGCTTCCCCAAATTTGCGGATGATGCCTTCGTGAGCGCGCAGCCTGTCCGCATCCTCACGCCGCTGGTGTCCTTTTCCAAGACCTGCTGCACCGCACCCCAATTGCTCCAGCAGCAACAGAAGGACACCTGCCACAGGCCACTTGCCCAGGTGCCCCCGGAGGAGGCTCTTGGTTTCTACAACTAAAAGCCTTTCTGCACTTGAAAAGAGGGAAAATTAGCCCCAAGCCACAGGGAGGGAGATGGGGCCGTGGGCATGGGGTCCAGAAACCCAACGCAGTCCCTATCCTGCCAGGATTGCCACCACCGTTAGCATGCTGCGGGTCCCCATCCCGGTCGGAAGAGCCACCACCTTCCAAACCATGAAAAGAGGTTGGCCTCGAGTTTCTCGTGCCTTCCAGCTCTCAACCGTTTCATTCTCAAGATCTCAAGTCAGAAAGGACTTGGAAGAGAAAACAGTGCCATCCTCCAATGTTGCAGAGGAAACAGAAGCCGAGGGGAGCCGATGGGAGGTTTCCAGGGCTCCAGCTGCACACGGGTCATGTGGGAGCGTGTGTGAGTCTGAGTGTGTGACACGCGAGAGTGGGGCGTGCTTGGTCTGCATGGGGTCAGACAGCACGGGAGGTGGCGAGCGAGGCCCACAGAGAAGGTCGCCTTCCTTTCACAGATCACCCCAGAGATTTCCCCAACTTTACAGGTGGAACCGAAGATAAATGGATTAGCCAGGTGAATAAACCTGTATTAAAAAACCTTCTGAAAAAATCAATTTGAGAGAGATTTGGGAAAATAAAATATGATCAGCTGTGTCAGAGAGCTTGAATAAATCGATGCCTGCAAGTCTGGTAAACATTTCTGATCTACGGCCCCCGCGGTAGTCTCGCCGGTGATAGTTACCTTGGTAATTGGACCATGGGATGAGGCCAGGCCAGAAAGAGAGGCATTAAAAATGATGTTTCTTCAAGTGAAAATTAATTTATTTGCTGACCAACAAAGACCAAAGTAATTTCAGAATTTTAAGGATGGCGAGACATCGTAAAATTGTTTACATTTTTCACCCCCTCCTTAAATTAGGCGTGGAGGCTGAATGGAAATGAGAAAGAAACGGGCCACGCAGGATATTCTGAGCACAGAGGCCAGCGGCTGACCCTGAGCGGGGAGCAGGGGCCTGGGGCGGCTGGGGACTGCGGGAGCAGGGGGCAGGGGGGCCAGGCAGGACCCCTTGCCCAGCTCCAGACAACCAGCATCTTTGGCAGGGAAAATCAAAACACCACGGAAAGTCAGAGGAGCTGAGCTTTTCTACCCGGGACTTGCTCCTCACGAGAGAAGGGCAAGCTTCTGGTGCGGGAGTGAGTCAATCTCAAAAGGGAGGAAGCCCATTGTTGCAACTGAAGCTAAGACCTAAGGCGGAGGCGTGCACCTGCCCCGAAAAGGCGGGCAGGTCTGGGGAGGCAGTGGCACAGGTGGCCTGGAGGGCAGGCCCTGTAGGGGCACCTGCGCTTTGTGGAGCTCAAAGAAGCCTGCGTGGCACCCAGAAGGATCTTCCTAATGGGGTTCAAGGGGACCCCCACTCCAGCTCAAGCCACTGGGATACAGGAGCTGCCTCTTACCAGCTTGTCAATTGTTGTTCTAGAAAATGCCCTTTAATGGGTAGAAAGCAGAAGGCGCTCAATAAAACGAGTCCTGAGGAGCAATGAGCTATCCTTGGTACCAATGGATCACCTGTGGGCATCTCTTTCCAATTCCTAGTTCAGTGACCTCACTGTAGTCACTTCCTCGAGATGCGAGTTCCCACCATTGAAGTGGGTGCCCATCTGCAGTGTTGGCCCAGCTCCCCAGCTTGTGGTTGAACTTGTACCCACAGCCTTCCGTGGGCTTCCTGACCGCGATCCTCACAGACAGTGGGCTCTTTCCCTCCAGCCTGCGGCATCCCCAGCTCTCCCTGCTGCCCACTCTGCACTGTCTCCCAAGCCTGACGTGGGCTCCTTGGATGTTCCCTGGGATGCCCTGTTCCTTTGGCTTGAAGGCTTCTTTTCCAGATCTTTGTGTGACCATCTTTCCCTGTTTCAGGCCTCAGTTGAGATGTCATCTCCCCGGGGGCTTCTGATACCTCATCCTCTTAGGTCAATGTCACAATGACCCACTGGATTTTCTTCACGGGACTCCCTACACCCTGGAGTCCCTGCACTGCTTGCATGGTCTGGCCTCCTGACTTAATTCAGGGTGGCCACCTGAACTCACACATTTCCTCGGAGTCCAGCCCAAGACCTGAACCAACCCAGGCTGCTGAACTGAATGAATGAATGAATGAATGAATAGAAATGAATTATTGAATGAGTGAATTGTAGACAGCCTCAAATACCACCATAGACTAGTAACCTTTTTTGGTTACTATTACTTCTCCATTTCTGTTCTGGAAGTAAATAACTTCAGAGACAATCCCACTTCCAATGGTAAAAACCCTTGAGGGAGTAAGTTTCTCTCTCCTCCAGGTGTAGGAGGCCAGAAGAGCCTGGGCTAGCAGAAGAGGCCAAGCAAAGAAAAGGCCACCAAGTACAGACTTTGCTCATCTAAGTCTGTCATGTGACAATTCTAGCAGTTGGGTGGAGTGCTGTGGGTAATCCCGCCTGCCGACTACGACTCCATTAAGAAAAAAAGAAACTTCTCTGATTGAGAAGATCAGACGATTTGTAACACACTATGTTGGAAAATGTATCAACACATATGTGTGCTCATCTGGGACCTTAAACTGTTACCTCCTTTGACACCATTAAAAATCTAAATGCACATGCCCTTTGACCTAACTATTCCACATCTAAAAACTTATCCAACAGATCTGTGTTGCCACAGGTACAAAATTTCAAGTTCACAAGTTTAGTAATTATGTTAAAGATTAGCAACAATGTAGGAGCCCCTCAGTGAGGGGCCAGTTAAACCAATTACAAAACATGTCCAGGAAATGAAATACCATAGAAAAAGAATGAGGAAGTTCCCCATGTGCTACTATGGAACGTTCTTTAAGATGTATTAAATGAGTCACAGGTAGATGCTGCCATTCATGTAAAAATGGGCAAAGTGAGACAGGTGTATGCACAACACACCTATGCTAAGAACAGCTCTGGAAGGACGTGCAAGGCAGTGGGGACCTGGCTGACTCTGGTTAAGGAGGCCGAGAAACAAGAATTTTTATGGTGTTGTAAATTTCAGTGAATTGAGAAATGCCATCTCTCCTGCCAAAAACCTTAACAAACGTAAGCTACAGATTTGGCACCAGACCAGTTGAGAGAAAATTCTGTATCTCAGTCCTATTGATGGCACCCAACTTTCCTTGCTGGAAAGATGAGCTAGATGGAGAGGGACTTCTAACTCTGGGGCATAAGGGACCTGCTGCTGTCTTGGGTTTCTGTATGTGTCTGCCTATATTCGCACAAGCAGGGACCTCATCCAGTCTATGCACCAAAGACTCCCAGTCTGTCTCCAGACTGCAACTCCCACTGAGCTTTAGACTCGTGGAGTCAGCTGCTTACCCCACGTCTGTGCTCAGACACGGTCACCTCCAATGCCACAGCATCGGCCCAAGCATGCGACCCTCCCCCGGCCTCCTGAGTTGTAATCTTAAGGTATTCCCTCCTCTCCCTCCTTGCTCCTCCCACATTTAACCTATCAACAAACCTGGGTCACTCCAATACACCCACGTGTAACCCCTTGGTCAGCTTCTACCCTGACCTGAACTGCTGTCAAAGCCTCCCGCCTGGTCTCTCCCTGACAGCCCTGAAAACACAGTCAGCTGGAGCCTGTGAAAACCCAACTCAGAATATATTACTCCTCTGCTCCAAACTCCCAGTGATTTCCCATCTTAGGGTAAAACCCAAAGTCCTTGCAGTGTCCCCTGAGACTCTCTGTAATCCCCTGTCCTTGCCCTACACTCTGGCCTTATCTCCTACCAGCCTCCCCCTCGTTTGTGCTGTTCCATCTACACCAGCCTCCTTGCTCTTCCTCAAATATGCCAACCACAGGGCCTTTGCACTTGCCGTTTCTTCTGCCTGGAAATTTCTTCTTCCAGACAATGGTGTGGCTCACCTCACTTCCTCAGGTCTTTACTCAAACAGCACCTCCTGGGTGAGGTCTACCTTGGCCACTCCACCTGCATTTACAACCCTCCTCCTTCTACCTCCATTAACTCTGTCCCTTTCCCCCCACCCCTGCTTAGCCATCTGCCTGCTCACCAAGAACCCTTGGGTTTTACTTATTTATCTTGTATATTATCGGTTTCTCCCTCTTGAATGTCTGCTCCACTAGGGCAGGGATCCCCAGAACATACAACAGTGCCTAGCCCATAGTAGATGCTCAATAAGTATTTGTGGGACAAATGAATCATCCACGTGGTTGGCTCTCCAGCCAGGGGCTGGAAACCTCCTTGAGTCTGTGTTTTATTGCCCAGCAACGGTTCTGATGGGCTTAAGCAGCATCTCTGTGGCTCACGCATCTTGCCTGTAGGGTACCTTCTACACCATCTATCGCCCTGACCATACTCAGCGGCCGAGGTCTGCATATCCCTAATCCCGGAAGCTTGATCTTTGGTGCTACACTGGGTTTACCACAGAGCATGCACCAGAAATCCAAAAGCCCACAGATGCTTGATGGGACATGGAAATGAGGGATATGCACCAGGCCTGGGCTGGGGTAAGGGCCAAGCCCAGCCAAAGGGGCAGGCTCTGTTCAGCCAGTGCCAGGCAATGATGTGGCTCACCACAGTTGGGCCTTTTGCTCTTCCTGGGGAGACCAGAAATCTGGTTTTTTAAATGGGAGACCTTCTAGAAATTGCTCAGACACTGAGGGTTTAATCAAACCCATCCTAAGAGTCACTGGTTGGAGACCTCGCATAGACCCTGGACCTTGCAGAAAGCTGAAGAGAGGAGGCCCTTGGGATGGGCTTTATCTGTGTTCGTAATGCTCTGGGGAAAATTGTGTTTCCTCACCATTGTTCCCTAAGGAGGGGGAATTCCAGCAACTGAAGGATCTGCTTTACTGACTTCAGCTTTATTCTCCTCTGGTATGGCCTTCAATGGCCTTTGCTTTGCTTAAAGGGGATATTCACAAGTTTATGTAGGCATGCAAGCCGAAGGAGGGGCCATCCCACTCAAGTGCCTCGGAAAGGAACAAAATGAGAGAAGACAGAGGTGGGAAGGGAGGGGGAGGAAAGGCTGAAGGGGCCAACAAAATGAGCAGGCCAAATGAGGATTTGTATTCACCATGAACTTGGGGCACTCCTCATGGATCCCTTCCTTGGTCTGAATACAAAATCTTTACTCAATGTATTTGTGCCAGTGGCTGTCATCTCTGGAGGGAGGAGTCTGAAGGAGGAAAGGGGTCCATGGATGTGAGTCTCTGTGGCCAAGATTAGTTTTACATATCGATCCAAAGTTGGGGGCAAAGACCAGGGACTCCACTCATAGGTATAGGTGCACATATACACAAAAGCACTGAAAACAGATGTTCCAGCAAAAGCTTGTACACACGTGTTCATAGCACAAGATCCAAAGGTGGAAACCCAGGCCCACAAACGAATGAACAGATAAAACAAACAAGGCGCATCACTCAGCCATAGAAAGGGATGCGGTACTGACTGACACCCGCTATGACACGGATGAGCCTGGAACACCCGATGCCAAGCGAAGGGAGCCAGCCACAGACAGACCACGTGTTACGGGATGCCATTTCTCTAAAATCACCAAGACTTGGGACGCCTGGGTGGCTCAGTTGGTTGGGCGGCTGCCTTCGGCTCGGGTCATGATCCCGGCGTCCTGGGATCGAGTCCCGCATCGGGCTCCTTGCTCGGCAGGGAGCCTGCTTCTCCCTCTGCCTCTGCCTGCCTCTCGGTCTGCCTGTGCTCGCTCCCGCGCTCTCTCTTTCTCTCTGACAAATAAATAAAAAAAATAAAATCACCAAGACAGGCAAGTCTATGGAAACCAATTAGCAGTTGCTTAGGACTGAGCTGGGGCTGCGGGTGGGGTGACTACGGGGATCACAGCTAAAGGGGACAAGATTCATTTGGGGATGATGAGGATGTCCTAGAACTGGCAATGGTGGCACAACTCTGAACAGATCAAAATCCATCGGATTGTACGCTTTGAACGGGAGGATGGTAGGGTTATGGGAATTACATCTTACCAAAGTGATTTAAAAATGAAAAAGCTTGTGCCACACCCTTGGAAGATTCAGGATCCTCTAGGTACCAAGATTCAGCCACCAAAAACCTAGAGCCAGTCACACACTCAGGCAGGAGGGGAAGATGGACGACGGGACTGGACCGGGTGGGCCCAGGACTAGAAGCGCCTCAAAGTAGCCACCAACAGCTCAAGAAACCAGACCTGTGAGAAGAACACCAGCCTCTTTGCGGCACCCAAATAAGAAAGGGATGGAGGAACAGGGACATTACCAGCAGCCGTTCCTGCCGGGACAACCCCCTCTGCCTTCCACAGTGACCACAGTGGCTCTGCCCTCTGAGAATGAGCTTATTTCATAAACTCAAGCCAGCACCCAAGACAAAGTGTGCACACTTAGAATCAAGCCTCTCTTTTTTTTTTTTTAAGATTTTTATTTATTTGACAGAGGGAGAGAGAGAGAGATCACAAGTAGGCAGAGAGAGAGGGGAAGCGGGCTCCCCGTCGAGCCGAGCAGGGAGCCCGACGTGAGACTCGATCTCAGGACCCTGAGATCACGACCTGAACCGAAGGCAGAAGCTGAACCCACTGAGCCACCCAGGCGCCCCTTAAGACCCCTTTAATACTAGAGATTAAGGGGATCAACCTAAGGAGGGGGAGGAGGTGGCTTGAAATCCGGGGACCGGTGGCATAGCAGGGACTAAGGCCCAGGGGTGGGGGGCGGCACAGGAGTTGGGATCTTCCTAGTTTGTTTCCAAGCACTGAGACTTTGTAACAAAGGGCCCAGAAAGCTTGCTGGAGCCCCTGGCTTGGCAGAGAACTTCATATGTATTGAGGAGGGCAGAGAAGGGAGCTGTCCCTGGGCTCCAGCTGCAACTGGGCTCCTCGCAAAGAAAGCCCAGGTCCTTGGTGGCACGTGGAGACATGATGGCAGTCCCAGGGCTGCTGGGGGCAGCTGCCTCTTTCTCCCAGCCCTGGCTTACTCTCGGGCCCCCTCCTGGCGAAGCCCCTTCCCTTTGGCCCCCTGGGCTAGAGCTGGAGCTCCCAGAGCCCTCACTGTCACGGCCTACAGCTCAGCATCTTCATTTGTCATCAGCAGGACAGGCATGAGACTGACCCCAGATGGTGTCTTCACGGCTGTTTAATGAGCAGATTCACGTAAAGCACATTTGTTCCCCTTACACTGGTTGTGAGCACGGGGAGTGGGGGACGCGGTCCCCGGGTCTGTCGCCGCCCACATGACCAGGCTTGAGCTGAGCCAGCAAGATAAAGCCTGGGAGCTGGAGAGATGAAACTAACGAATGTTTGTGCTCACACACACATGCACACACACACACACGCGCACACACACGTGCGCACCATCCTCTGGGGGAACACCAAAGCAAAGGCACGGCCAACTTTCAACTGAACAGCGGTTCCTCCCCAGCCGCTCGCTGGGCACGCAGGCGCCACCTGCTTCTCCCCAAGATTAGGCAGACCTTCCAGGGCAGGCCGCAACGGGGCTCCGCGCCCACCTGGGGGTCCGGCCGCCGTCCAGGTGATCGTCAAGGACTAAGGCCGCACCCACAGCCCTTTCCACAGAGATAATCACCGGGAACCCTTCTGACTTGCAGCGAAATCGGGGCTCCTGGCTGCACTTCGCTGTCAGGCCGGCCCTTTGAACGGGCTCACTCCATAATTTAGAGTTTGAATCTCGTTTTAAATGGCAGTTAAAAATTGTATGTGGCAGTTCACAATGAAATTTAGCTTGACAGCTTGGACATAAAACTAAAAATAAATGACTTCACATCCAAATAATAAGTAATAACAATGTTAGCCTGCATAAGAATAGCACGGCTGGATTCAAATACAATATTAATTTTAGGAATATGAGTGACTTGGGACAGACAGAGGCAAAGAAACAAATCCTTCATATAGCGACGGTCTCCTCTTATCCCCCAGGCAACTAGCTGCCTGGGACCTCGGCGGCTCGGCAATTACGCAGTGTAATGGAGCTAGCGCAAATAAGCAGGAAGATTTTATTAAACCAAATGAGCAAATCATCTGCGTATTATTGCGATTTGATTGACACTGACAAGTGTCGAGCAGACGCGGATGTGAATATGATAAAGAAGCTTGCAGAAAAGCTCTTGGTAATGTTACTCTTGATAAAGTTGCCCGGCCACCGTCTCTAAGTAAATAAAGGGGAGAGGAAGAGGACGCATATTAATTCTCCTCGTTGGCAGCCTCCTGCAGGGGCGGGAGGTGGGGGGGGGGGTGGGAAAAAAAAAGTTGCAATGGGTTCAGCGTATGGCATTTTATATGAATACCAAAATTGCATCGGTGATTCGCACAGACTTTACGATAATATATTAATATTAAAACTAAAGGTCATTCCACAGAATGGTTAAGCTGCCTGAGCTTCAACCTTTATACCAATAACAGACTCTGGAAAGTAAGTGAGAAATATTTGAATACTCAAAAAAGATGTATTTTTTTTCTTTTATTTGGGAGGCTTGGCGGCTAACGTTAGCTCAGGTGGCCCCTCACCCACCTGCCTTCTCTGGGGACAATTACAGGGCTACCTGGAGGATGGCTGCATCTGAGACAGCTGGTGCTGCCGGGGAGGAGAGGTGATTAATTGCCACAGGCCTCGGGCCCTCTGCGAGGCTGCATTGCACTAATGACTCCCTTATGAATGGGCGGCACGCGCCCGTCGCCGCTCCACCGAGTCAGCACAAAACTTTCCGCGGCTGCTCGGGGCGCTCTGAGCAAGCGCGCCCATTCCAGGCGGGTTCTGTCTAGGACGATTTAAGGGGAGACCAGCCTGGAGGCAGGGGGCTGGCCACGATGACCTCTGGAGCTCCCTCCAGGGGGTGGTTTGCTCTGATTCTGTCAGTTGGGCTGGATGGAACCAAAGAGTCCTGGCTGGCTGGTGGGTGGGTGGGTGGGCATGCTGGTGGGCTCTGAAGTTCTCCTAGAAGAGAAGCTTGGAGGAGCAAACCAGGCACTGAGGGACCTGCGGAATGGAGGGGCCATCCAAGTTGACCCGGTGTCCAGAGAAGGGGGGTTTTTCTCAGTGCATAAGGGAAGGGCTCCCAGTGCACCTGGGCAGCTGCACAAGTCTGGTCTCCTCACTCAAGGTGGAGGGAGCGCCTGATGGGCTGGAGGGAGCTGGGTCAGGCTCGCAGGCTTCCCAAGTGCATCCAGCGACCTCGTTGTTTGCGTGAAAGTAACCATGCAGGGAGGATTTACACCACGGGAATTGGCAAGCACTTTACATCAGGGCTCCTTCTCCACCAACCAGTTTTTAGACATTTTAGCAGCATTTCACCGGCAGACTCCCGGCAAGGTATGGGGAGGGCGGGGGGAAGAGTCTATTTTTCACAAGCATCTGGGTTGTTGCTGTGTTTACTGCACCTTTACTATGTTTTCTGGCACCTTTTCTGTAAACCATGTGACCTCTCCTTCTGCTCCAAGTAACACTGAGGACTCCTGCCAGCTTCTCCAGAGCATTCCACTCAGAAAGGCCAAAGGAAAAAGGTGATTCTTATTGCTAAATCTGCTTCTCCTCTTGCATGCCGATTGTCTAAGAGGGTAACTTGCCAAGCCTCTCTTGTCACCCTCACTGGACTACTCACTTAGGCAGCCGCCCATAGGCAGCCATGGGGCCTGAGCCACACACGGTCTCAAGAGTTACTCAGAACTAAACCGATGTGCCTCAGAGAAGCCTCTGTCTACATGAAATCATGAAAGAGCCAAGTGACTTGGAGTCACTTCCACCGGGACGAGGTTGGCACAGTCCTTGTGATGACTCGAATGTAAGCTTTAGGAGGGTGGAGAACATATCTGCTCTACTCACAGCATGTGTTCAGTCCTAGCAGGGTCTCTGGGACATGGCGTAGGCCCTTGCTAAGATTGTGTGGGATTAGTATGGATTTATGTGGGAGATGGGCCAGTTGAAAGGCCTTCATATTTCTTTAAATTGAAGGGCCTTCCACATTTTAGAATATTTTTGTAATGGCTGGCTCAGTTGGTTACGCATCCAGCTCTTGATTTCAACTCAGGTCATGACCTCAGAGTCATGGAATTGGCCCCATGTTGTCAAGCTGTGCTGGGATGGGCTCTGCTTAAGATTCTCTCTCTCCCCTTCCCACCTTATCTCCCCTTCTTTTCTCTCTCTCTGTATATATACTTATATATATTCATTTATATAAATTATATGTTCACTTATATGAATTTTATGTTGATTTATATAAATTATATGTTCACTTAAATAAATTAT
>ML111033.1:0-38559 GCA_003697995.1 Taxidea taxus jeffersonii
ATTGTAACCGTACACCTGTGTTTTCAAATATCAGCTCAATAATCAGGTCGTGTTTGATATTCATCTAATATTTGTACCTTAATTGGCTCTGAAGTCAGTAAAGGAAAAGAAATGTTATTATCCCCCAAAATCCCAGCATGTAGGTAACTATGTGTACACACACACACACACACACACATAATGGGTAGAGGATTATTTACCCCAAATCATGGGTGGTTTAAGGGATTTAAGAGCAATTTTCATATGGTTTGGTTTTCCCTTTCTCACTGTTTTTGAAACCCAATACCCACATCTTTGTAAAACTGCCATACATTGTTCCCAGCAACAGCTGAGGATCACGAACTTCATATTTGCTAGTATGTTCTCATAGCCTTACTGAATGCGTCCTGTCAAAGCTAACAGTGACCTTTTTCATTAATAACATAGGGAACGTCTGAAGCTGTTTTCACTATGATAAATTCCCACTGAGTTCAGTTTAATGAAGACGTTCGTCTCAATGCACTTGTGTGGCAGTAACCTATTTCTAAAATAATAGCAGACTCACTGCTATGAACCCAAACAGGACTCAGATCTACCAGCTTTTTAAAAATCTCATGTTTGTTAAGAGGGTTTATGACTCCATCGCCTTTTCAGTTTGACAAACTTTCTCCTATAACAAACATCTAGGCAATCTCAGCCCTTACAGATACGCCACATGACTAGATCATAAAATGGAAAAAGCACTATCATCTTTTTTTCTCATGTCTAAAAGACTTTTTTCCTTCATCCACTAAATTCCTTCATTTGTTCATTGAACAGATACCGTGTGTTTATTAGGTGTCAAGCACTATGTGAGATACTAGGAGGCAAAAGAAAGGTCATTATGGGGAAGACTGACAGAAAATAATTATAGTAGTATAAGTTGTGTAAAGATATGTGCAGATTGTTTTGGGAACTCAGCAGAGGGGGTGATTTTCTTTGGCCAGAGGAGCCTAGAAAGTTTTCCCAAAAAGACAAATTCCTACTTCCTCTTGAGTTTAGTAATCTCACAATTAACTTTTTATATCAAAGTTTGACCGAAGGACAACTATATGAACAGGTGTATATACTCATGAAGATTTGTATGAGAGTTCAGTCATGTTAAAGTTATTTATATTAAGTGTCATGATAAATGTAATTTTAAAAAAGAGTTACTAAAGCCCAAAGGGAGTAGGATTAAGACTGTGTTGTAGTCCATTTAGTTTGGTGTTTGGTCCCCACCAATGTAACTTGGAAAAGGCCACATAAAAACAAAAATTACATAATTTTTGGTAATGCAAAAAAAAAATCTGATTTGGAAATAATTCCTTCCAGAACTCCAAGTCTAATTTACGTATTTGAGTAGGAGAATTCATCTGTGAGGCGTTCTATTTGAAAACAGTGATTATTAATGTACAAAACATTTTTGAACATGTATACTGTATATGAAAGTACACTAGATTCATGCAGTGGTGGAGAAATAAAATCCTTGTATAAATAAGGCTGATTATATAAAAGACTGAATCAGGCTGTAATAGAGAGTGATCAATCCCATGGTGAAATGCAGAATGCATACCTTACCCAAAGAAATGTAAATTTAAATTTTTAAAAAGTGGACAGGCAGGGCAAACAAAACACTGGTAAGCAAATCTGGCCCTTCAACTGGTTTGAAACTCTTGGATTCAGGCAATGCAAATACGAATATGATTCCATCCCTATCCATGGAGGTCCCAGACCACTGGAGGACACAAACCTATAAATAACTGTGGTGCCATAGGTTTTGCACTAGTAGAGGGTAGCTGAGTGGTGCTATTGGAACACAGTTCACCACCTAGTCAAGACAGGCACAAGTCCTAAAGTTGGTGTTATATAATCACTCAGTCAAGAATTCTACCTGTTATCCTGTAAATCACCCTCTTCTTGAGAATACATCAGGCTTGCTCCCCAGTATTGTCCACAGCTTACTTTTCTTCATTCCATATTCTATTACCACTGGCATACACTGAAAATCTATTTTTTTCCTGTAACAATTTCAATTGAATCAATTTGAGGTTTTTCAGTTATAAATCAACATCACACATATGAACAATTTTGCCAACTTCTTCTTTTTCAGCATTTATACCTCTTTGCTTTTTTGGTCCATATGATTTGGCTGGGACTTCCACAACAATATCAATGTATATGTTTGATTGTGGCCACCCTGTGTTGCTCCAGCTTTCATAGGAATTCTTCAGATATTTTGCATGAAGGTCAATTTAAAATATATTAAAAACTAATTTGGAGGGTACAGACTCAAAAGAATTGAAAGTAGGGACTCATGCATATTTGGACATCAATATTCATAGCAGGTTTACTCACAGGAGTCAAAAAGTGGAAATGATGCAAATGTCCACTGATGGATGAATGGATGAAGGAAACGTAGTAATACATACAGTGGAGTATTATTCAGCTTTAAGAAGGAATGAAGTTCTGGCATATGGTACAATGAGGACAAACCTCAAAGACAATAAGCTAAGGGAACGAGGCACACATAGAAAGACAAATATTGTGTGATATTCCACTTGTGTAAAGTATCCAGAATAGTCAAATTCACAGAGACAGAAAGTAGAATAGTGATTACTGGGCCAAGGGGTGTGTGTGTGGGGGGGGGGGGGGGGTGATAATAAGAAGTCACTGTTTAATGGGTACACTTCAATTTGGGAAGATGAACAAGTTCTGGAGATGGATGGTGGTGATAATTGCACAACAGGGTGTGTGTTCCTAATGCCATTGGACTGTACACTGCAATATGATTGATTTTATGTTACATATTTTTTACCACTGTAAAACATTTGGAAGTTTTTTTTTTTACAAGTAAGCTCTATTCCCAACATGGGGCTTGAATTCACACCCCAAGGTTGAGAGTGGCATGCTCTACCAACTGAACCATCCAAGTGCCCCAAAAGTTTGGAAGTATTTATAGTATTCCTTATATTCTGGAATAGTTAAAATGATGTAGAGCATAAAATGGCATCTGTTCCTTGAAGGTTAAAAACAGTTCACCTGTAGCACATTCTAAAGCTAATTGTCCATTTTTTCTTGATATCTGAAAAATTTTTTGGATCTGAAATAATTGCCAATTCTTTTTTCTGAGGTTATTGGTCTAGTTTCTATCTCTTCTATCTCTTTTTTGTTTTGTTTTGTTTTTCGTTTTTTTTTTTTTTTTTGAGAGAGAGAGAATGTGAGCCGGGGGTGGGAAATAGGGGCAGAGAGAGGGAGTGAGAGAATCTTAAGCAGACTCCCCACTGAACACAGAGCCCCACATGGGGCTCAATCTCAACACCCTGAGATCACAGCCTGAGCTGAAATGAAGAGTCTGACTTAATTGACTGAGTCACCCAAGTGCCCCAGTTTCTATCTCTTTTTAAGAGAAAACTTAAGTAACTTGTATTTTCCTATAAACTAATTTATTTTACCAAGCTTTGTACTAGCCAAAGCATTTCCTCGTAAGTCTTTGAATTGCTTTGGTACATATTGTTATTTCCCCCATTATCTCTTAGTATTTTGTATATTCATGAATTCTCCACATCCCCAGTTTAAAAATAAATAGGCTTGCTATATTAGTTTTATTTACATGTACACACACACACACACACACACACCCAACTATTGTTTTTCTTAGTTCTAAAGTTTCCATTTAATTCTTTGTTATATTTCTTTTCTGAGATTTTCTATATTTTTTTTTCATTTGTTTCAGGTATGTTCACAAGTGCTTGTTAAAATATTTTTATGATGGCTGTTTTAAAATCCTGTCCAGTAACTCCAAGCTCTGTCTCATCTTCTTTTTGGCAACTGTCAATTTGTCTTTTCTCATTCAAGTTGAGATTTTCTTGGTTCTTTGTATGACAAGTGATTTCAATTATATCCTGGAGTTTGGAGTATCATGTTGAGAGACTCTGTTTCCTCTTTAGTCTTGTTTTGTGCTGGTAGTCATCCTGCTTGAGTTTGCCTTTGTTAAGTGCCAACAATTACAATACACCACACTTTTGTGATCCTATTTTGGCATTATTTGACTTTTTCTACAAAGAGCTTCTCTGGGAAGCCCCACGTACTGTACTTTGGGTAACTCCATTGTCCAGTTGTCTCCATTGTCTCCGTATTGAGGACACCAGGGAGAACTACCATTTGTTTGTATACTGCTCTTATTTAACTTGTAACATCTCTTCTTTCAAGACCTTCAACTAGTGTCTTACTTACCTTCTCCCACCAGGGGCTGCCCCAGGCCATTTTCATCCCTCCCACCCAACCTAGTCTATCTTGTCTTCAATGACAAATTAGAAACACAGGTATATAGCTTTATAGTAGTCCTGAAAATCTTTCTGGGATAGGTAGGCTCTCTCCCCCTCCATCCTCACTTCCTAGGCTGCCTGGGGTTCTAACTCCCTCTCCCAGTCCTTCCTCCTCTAGGGGCCCTGAACTGCCCTTCCACAGAGGATGTTTGTGCCCACACTCAGTTCAGCAACAGCTGTTGCTTAGTTAACTTACTCAGCTTACTCCTCCTGGAAGAGTGATGTAATGGCTTCGAAATATTGGACAGAACTTCTGCTTTTGAGCATTGTGTAATTGTTCAACTGGCAGAGCAAACAATAAAAGCACAGTTCAGTAACATTCTCATCAACATCAGCTCTGGGTCTAAAGGAGGAAGGCCCATAGGGCTACAAGAAGGCGGGAGGGGAGAGAGATTGAGAACTCTAGCCAGTCTGTGGAGGGAGAGCTTAAGACTCTTGAAGACTCCACGCCTCAGACACATTTGCAGAAGTATCACAAAGTCAGTTAAATACATATATTCTAGCTAACAACCAAGAAAAGGCCTGGACTAGGTGGGATGTGAAAACGGCTTGGGACAGCTGTAGGTGGGAAAAGTAAAATAATGAAATAATTGTAGAATTTGAAAAAAGAAGAGTTGTAAAAAATTAAATGATAACAATAGTAAACAAACAAATGGACAATTCCCCCCACTCCTGCCTTTCCTAATTTTAAAGTGGACAGTGAAGTCAGCCAAAGTATGATGCTGGGCTTCTCAGAGACTCTCTGTATAAAAAAATGAAAAATACCCCAATGAGATTTTTTCATAGTTTGGCATATTGTAACAGTTTACATGTAACAAATAAAGCTTTTAACATAAAAAGGGGCAGTGTGATTGTGTCCTTCATGAGAAAGTTCTAGATTTTATTTTTTAAAAACTTAATGCCTATGATATAGTTGTCCCAGTTTAAAGTGTGTGGTGAACAATCCCTTCCCCTTCAAATCTGACAGTGGCACCTTCAGATTGAACGTGTAGCCATAACAGGAAATGGAAGCCTTTTGCATGGGAAGCTTGGGTCCAAGAGAATTTCCTCCCATCCAGTTGGACTCTTGAGTAATGTGTTGAGCAAGGTGAGCCTGCTCATTTCTTACTCCTGTGAGAACTTGTTTTAACTGTGCTTCCCTCATTAGGCAGATCAGTGGCCTGCGGGTGGCCTAGTGCATGAGTAGATAAAACTCCTATGTAGAACTTGACCTACTACCTCCATCCTGTTTTCAGGCTGGCTACGGGACAGAAGATAGGAAGATAGTAGGAATAGGAGGAGAGGAAAATATCTGTCTGCGAGCAGGAAATGAAGACCTAAGTCCCTAACAGGTTGAGTGAGCGCAGGCTCTGACCTAAAGACTGATGGGTTGCTCTGCTGGGCCTGCACCTCTAAGACGAAACTGTGTACATGCTGTGTGTTTCTAGGCTGCACCGAGGCCTTCTCTGGATCTCTATCCTTGTATCTATGACTTCTTATCTCTATTCCATAGGCCATTTCAACATCTGGCCTGCTTTCCAACCCCCCTTCCCATTCTCCCATTTTGTTTCTACCAGTAGGCTTGGTTATTTGATTAAGGAGTTCTGAGAAAAAAACCATTTATCCATCAATCCCCCCAAATTCCTCCAAAGCAATCCCTCTTTCCCACTGCAAAGGGCTCTCTGGTCTCTTACCATCTCTGCCCTTCTGCATCAAACCTGGCTGGCAGCAACCCTGACAAACCAGCTTGCCCTAGGGAGAGGCACAGTCCATTCCCTTCTCAAAGCATTTGCATCTGAAGACACAACAATCAAAGCTTCAGGTCAACCAAACCCTCTCTAGTTGTGTAATTTCAGACATCAGTACCATGGGACACTCTTTGGAGGGATTTGTAGGGAGAGGTTCTCTGTGTGTTTAGATTTTTAATTTAATAAATAAATCCTTTTTAAGCTTATACAATGCAGGTTATAATATCTACACAAAAGAATTTTTGAGGGTTTCAAGTGAGACAATGCGTACAGCTAGCCCAGTGCCAGAAATGAAAGTGAGGGTGTGACAGGTGGCGACCTTCTGCTGTGGCGCTATTGCTCAGTTTTGCTTCTGCACCAGGTTCTGGGCGAGGCCATGGGACAGGCCACCAGATATGATCATAACAAAACCGTCCTCCAGGCCTCCAGGAGCTCAGCCTAAAGAGAGAAATTTTGCACACGGACAGCTTAGCTCCCTCTCGCCCAGAATGTTTTCTTATATATTACCTCACTCAGTTCTCTCTTTGTGCTTGGTATGTGTAATTTTGTTAGTCCTCAAGAGACTCCGAGATTCCAAAGGAATTGTCCAAGGTCCACACCCAACTTGGAACAGAGGTTCCCTAAGTGAACGTAATTCAAAAGGTATGTATATCACAGCAAAATAGTCTCAATATGAGTAATTGTCACCAAACTACTGAACTCAGGGCTATTGGAGAGGAAGACCAATGAAACCAAGAGAAAAGACCTCAATTTTTTTTTTTCTGAAAGCAGGCATTTGAGTTAGGGTTCAGGAAATATGATCACTGTAAATGTATTAGGATCATTGAAAGTTATTAAAATGCTTCTTAAAATTGAGCTTTTATTCATGCTGTCATACTGTAAGAGCTGTATGCCGGTCTGTCTCCCTCATCCCTCCCCGTGTGTGTGTGTGTGTGTGTGTGTGTGTGTGTGTGTGTGTGTGTAAATGGGGTGGAGGTTAGTAGAGGGATTCTAAGGATGAGTATAGTTAGACAGTAAAATAAGGTCTACGTTGTAGTATATCCTCCATAAAAGTGAGCATTCAATTAATTCCAGAGCACTCGTGTCATTTTAATTATGATTCCATCAACAAGTTTTACTGCTTATGAGAGGTGCTAACATGGACTTATGTTCCACCTTCCCTGGCATGGTAACAAAGGAGGACAAACTCAAAAAAAAAAAAAAAGGAGGACAAACTCTGCGATCAGTGATTTTACCCCCTCTGTTTCCATATGGGACCTGGATATCGGAAGCCAGCATTCGGATTAAATTACGTGGCTTGTTCCTACATATTTTCAGTTTTTCCTGCCATTGTGCATGAGATCTATTTTTCTGTGTAATGGTTAACGCTTTACTGCTGACATATACCTCTATAGTTTCATGGCTCATTTAGGCAACCCAAGGTTTGATCTTATCTTAAAGATCATTCTTTCCTGGTCCCTTTGAGGATAGAAAGGTGACCACATTGGTGATAGAGGAGGGCGTTCCTTGAGAGTTGGGGGAGCAATTTTCTAGCAAGTGGGGGTAGAGGCATCTGGGTCCTTCAGTGTGGTATTGGAGGGGCTCTGGAAATCTGGCCCTGAGTTACCACGGGGCCTGGAAAGTGGTGGCAATGGGGGTCTTTACTGCACCCTACAAAGACGCACACATAGAGTATGGTGGGTCATTCCTGGTTGTGTGGCTTCGGGCTCTAGTTCTCCTGTCCTCCCACAAATTCTGTGAACTGGCTAATATCTTGTGATATGTTTCTTCTTATTTAAACCAGTTCTAGTCCCTTACCCAGTCTCTTTGGATTGCTCTGTAGCAGTTAAAAAGAATTCAGTAGGTTATACCCACTGACATGAAATGCCTAACATTGTTATGTGAAAACAGAATGCAGTATCACAAACAAAATGGCACATTTCTTCATTTATGTGTATCTTTGCAGATGCCTAGGGAAATGCACAGAGAACTTCAGAGGAACTACAAACCCAGATGATAACAGTGGCAGCCTTTGCGGAAGAGAGTGGGAGTGGGGAATGGAGTAGGGAAAATGCATTTAGACTTGTGCCTTTTACTCTGTATACTTTCTCTTGAATTTCTACAAGGAAAATGCTTTCAAGTATTGCTTATGTACCTAACACAGCAAAACAAAACAGAAAAAAGAAAATTAGTGGGCCAGAGTGTAGCAAATAGAAAGCAGGAATCTCTAGCTTAGTATCAGCTTGATTCCACTGAACTAATATTATAAGCATTGTACCATGTACTACACACAGCATAGATGGAACTGAATAAGGAGACAAATAAAGAGATAAATACTATATTGTGTTGTAATTGGAAGGATAGCAACGCAAAGAGGTTTTGTGGGAGCCCCGGGTAGGGTCCTCCTAAGCTACTCCAGGAAGAATGAAGGGAGCATGGCAGAGATTTCCTTGAGAAGGTGGCACAGCTCTCCAAGAATAAGTTAACAGAAGGAAAGGAAGGATGCTGAGTGTGTGTGAGGTATTCTGCGAAGTGTGAGCAGGATTATAAACCCCTTCCAGCTCCTCAACAAAGCTGTTTTTATCCACCACGTGGACAAGACAGCTGTAAAGCAAGGCATATTGGAGGGAATTGTGAACAATGGAGGCACAATTAGATTGTGCGGTCTGAGCCTAAACAACCATGGACAGCACAGACAGTTGCCAAGGCCAACTTGGAGATAGCTGTCTCCAGCACTGGGGGTAATGAAGAAACCAAGAGGCTTCCTAGGGGCAGCGTTGTCTTCCAGGCAATGTGTGGGCATTTACAAAGAATTTACCTATAAACTATGGAGGCCTTTGTACAGGGACAGGTTGTGTAAGCTCTGATGGGCGAACCAGCCAACATTTGTCTTCCCCGCACGGTGCCCTACAGCTGTGTCAGTGTCCCACCTTCTTGTTATCTTCTACCTTATTTCTTTCCCTCCTTTTTCCCACTTCGTGTCCTCATGGTGCCTTTCAGTCAAGACCTCCCAAAGCCTGCCCCCTAACCATTCTTCCCAGTTTCCATTTGAATATCCAGACTTTACCCTTGTCTCTGAAGCCAATCTTTGGCACTATTGGTCTGACTTTTCTTGGTCTACCTAAGTGTTGGGGCCAGTCTGATAAAGTTAGCCTGCCAATGTGATGATGGAGGGTGACAGCTTGATGAGTCAGTGCCCCCAGGAAAGACATTGCTATTTTAACCAAGCCGCCAGGATAAGCCATCTCTCACCCCAGAGAGAGACACCAGCATGTGGGGAAATTCACAGTCTGCCGTTCTCCTGCCATCTTGATCAAAATGAATAACCTGGGCTATGCTCTGGCTGCACATCCTCTTGTCCCGTCTAGGTCATCCTCTTATCCCGTCTATTGAGGTCCCTGCCTCTATCTCCTTTCTAGTCTGTAAACTCCGTGAAGGCAGCCCTCAGCATGAACCTGCCATAGCAGAGCTCCGGGAAAGTTGGCTTGAACTCACTCATCCAGTGAGCAAGATACTGCTAGCAAGATACTGCTAGCCAGGAGGGGACCTGCTCTGAAGGAGCCAGTCCACTGTGTGCAGAACCACTCTGCTTCCTGATTTTGGAGGGTTACAGTGGGTGAGTGAGAAGAGATGGTCCAGGCATAAATAAACCTACCAAAAAGCCAGACACATATAAATAGCAGGGCTTCCCACATTGTAGCAACAGCTCAGCTGAGTGAAATATATGGACAGGTTCCAGGACCCTGGTACTGGGAGGAGGACAGTCTTACATTTGAATAGAAAGGCTTTTTTTGTTCCCCTTGAGCTTTCTATTTTATTATGAAGCATTTGGAGCAGTAAAGAGCCAGTATAGAAAATATCTTTATTCAGACCACCTAGATTCAGTGATTATTAAACATGTTGGCCTATTTACTTGATCTCTTTTAAAAAAAATAATAAGGAAATAAAGACTATGTGTGGAGTTGTAAGCCCTTATATTTCTCCCTAATTCTGTTCCCCTGACTTTTTTCCAGAGATCACTATTCTTCTGAGGTTGCTATGTTTTCCTCTGTTTATATTTTTTATTCTCTTACTCCAATTGTGTGGTTCAATAAATATGTATACGTTGGTTACATTTTTAATGTGTTTACATGAACACATTCATACTTTGGGTGTTTTTTGCAAAAAGCTTCTTTAGTCAACATTCTAATGATGTGATGATATTTCTTTGTTGGATAAATTTTAATTTACTTGTCCATTCATACACTGATAGACATATCTGTTAATCAGGCTTAATTCTGATTTCTTATATGTTTCCTTGTATGTCTTGTATATGTCTCTTGATATCCTGGTATCTTATATGTCTTCTAAGTTTCTGGCACATAGGGCATAGGAATCTTAAATAAAAATGGGTGATGAATGATATATTTTTTTTACAGATAGTTTTTCTGTTTTTTACAACTATTTATAGACCTTTTCTTACTATGTCTGTTTTTATTCTTCTTGTTATTTAAACAATTTTCCATCAAAACCTCGTGCATTATCAGTGAAAAGCAGGGTTGCACACATTCAAGTACCACACCAGAATATTCCCAATTACCTTCATTCCTTTTGAATGACAAAGTCACCTCATTTAGCCATTCTCTGCCTATCTGGAATCTATCAACATCTTCACTACGGCCTTGTGCCTATCAGCTTGAGATTGTGTATTGGGAAGAGTCCCAGGGATCTGTCTGCTAAGATATATAAGAGATTCTCAAGAAAAGATTAGCAGATGGCGTCAGGACTAGTCTCCCATATTAGGTGAGGGCACTACCTCAAAACGCTACCTTGCCCAAAACAATTCTTCAAAGCCACTCAGTTTTTGTGATAATAGTCTATTGCATGGTCATTTGATATTTAAAATGAAAATGATCAAACACTTTTTAGGGGTTAGGCATTGGTTCAGGTTTTTTAAATTCATTAAATCTTTTAATCTTTACTATAGCCTTCAGGCATCGGTATCATTTTAATCCTTCTTACCGATGAGAATATAGATGCTGGCGGAGGTATGTAACCTGCCCAAAATGGCACAGGCAAGAAACGGCAGAGGCAGGATTTCAAACCAAGTCTCATGGGGCTCCAGAGCCCGTGGTGTTGGGTGAAGATAGATGACACAGATTTTCACCTTCAAAAAAATACATAAAACCCATTCCTATAAAAAATGAGAACTTGAAGGGTGCCTGAGTGGCTTAGCCGGTTAAGTGTATGCCTTCGGCTCGGGTCATGATCCTGGGGTCCTGGGATCTAGTCCAGCATCAGGCTCCCTGCTCAGCAGGGATTCTACTTCTCCCTCTCCCACTCCCCCTGAATCGAATAAAAAGAAAACAAACCAACTTGAGGGATAACCTTCAAGACAATTAAAATATACTCTTCAAAAATATCAATGTCGTGAAAGACAAAAGCTGAGGACATGTTCCAGATAAAAGGAGACTGAAGACACAGGACAAAGAAATGTAAATGCGTGCTACTGGATGGAGGGGAAAGGATGCTCTAAAAATGTTACTGGGACTACTGGCAGAATTAAACCCAGAATGTATTTTAGATAATAATATTAAATCAATATTGAATTTCCTGAATTTATCATAGCCTTTATGATTAAGGAAGATACCCTGTTCCTAGGAAAAGCATTTCTTTCGCTTTTAGTAACACTGATTACTTCTAATAGACCTGTGGATTACTTGTAATTCTTCTATGAATATTCAATTGTTATCTTTTGGTAATCTAAAAAGGAGGGCATGGTATGACTGGATTGATTTCTATTTGCTTTGTTTTTAGTTGAATATAATTATATGCATATTGAGTGGATCACTGATTCAAGTAAAGAATTGGAACAACCAGGCTGGAGAAAGGAACTGACATTTGACAATGTGATTTTTAAGGATTTGGTGGGTTTCTTCAGTAGGAGCACCCTGCCCCTTACTCATTAACCGTTCTCCATAAGGGCCATGACTTCCTTCTGCCTCATTAAGCGCCAATTACATTCTTAGTTTTTAAACATGGCATTTGCACCTGAACTCAAACTGTCAAGTTGTATTAAAAATGCATTAGCTTGCTTTTAATTTAAGACCTATGGCCTTCAACTAATTTAGGGCAAAAGGGAGAAAACCCCATTATAAAAATTTAAATTAAATTGCTCTAGTAGGGGAGGGAAAATAGGAGGGCCTCTAGGCCCTATAATCTTTTGAGACTTGACCTGAGGAGTACTTGTCCATGAGGCTCTCCCCAGAGGCTCAGATCTGGCAAAGGGCCCTCCTTGATAGTCTGCTAGTGCTTCTTTGGCACTCTCGTATAACATTTGATTATTTTGTCAGGGGTACCCCATGAACTGTATGTGTCTCAAGGAAAGATACTGAGTCAAAGATAATTCCTTTTGACCTCCAGTGTCTGGCATACAGAAAGATGTGTATAAATATGTAATGGATTAATCTGAATTTAATTTTTAAAGAAAATGCATATCCGTGTGTGTAGGTCTGTCTCTGTGCCTATATCTAGAAGTCAGGGTCTGGTGACTCCAGGGGTCATCCTGCTTAACCCTTTTTAATTTAAATTTTATTTTATTTTATTTTCCAAAGTTTTATTTAAATTCAAGTTAGTTAGCATATAGTCTAATAGGGGTTTCAGGAGTAGAGTTTAATGATTCGTGACTTACCCCAGTACTCATCATAACAAGTGCCCTCTTTAAAACCCATCCCCATCACCACCTAGCCCACCCCAGCCTCTCCCTCCAGCAACCCTCAGTTTGTTCCCCATCAAGAGTCTGTTATGGTTTGCTTAACCCTTTATTTTAGATAAAATTCTAATAAGCTCATATAGTTTCCCACCTACAATAGGAACAAAAAACTGAAACCAAATAAAAAAAAAGAAGAAGAAGGAATATAGTCTGCTTCTAGAAGAGAACATTCATGGCAAAAGTAAGTGAAAGACCAACAGAGATGAGGGCAAGAAAATTAGGGAAAGTAGGAGTCTGCAGATATTTCCTGTAGGCGATGTTGATAAGGACAATGCCAATTCACCAAAATATGATTCAAGTACTCCAGAGTACTCCATATACTCTGGTTCAGCAGTCAGAGAAATACCTGTTTGTAAAAGTTAAAAGAAAAGTGTTCTAGAACATTTAAATTCTTTTTTTTTTTAAAATTTTGACATGTCCAAAGTTTCATAGATGGGGAAATGCTATATGTGCTTTTTATTAATTGTTGTTTTTTCTGGACACTCATATGGTCCCTGCTTTTAATTTTAAAGCAGATGAATTAGAACATTTTGTATTTCTCCCTTCCAAAAAGATCCCCCAGATGAATTACTCTTGTGGCCCTTGACCAAGTTTTGTCAGAAATGAAACATGACTTCCCTCAGGCACCGTTGCAACCTCCTGTGAAGTGACAAGAGAGCCAGGCGTTCTCCTCCCCCTCCTCCCACACAGGCCCACTTCGTAGACACTGCCCCAGGTTGCCTTTCCAAGCTGGCTCAGAAAACAGGGCCTGCTAGTCCTCTGTCCTCCTCCTCCATGGCCAGCTTCCAGCGTCCCGACTTCCTAAAGGGTAACTCCTGGGTACAAGGGGCCTCTGTCAGTCTCTACTCCCACCGGAAATAAACTCCAGGGGTCACTGCAGTAATGGACTCCACAAAGCACCAGCGCAGGGTCACGGAGCAGATCAGCCAGTGTCACAGAGGGCCTCCTGGGAGCCTCGGCCTGTATGTCCAGCGCGGCTCTCCAGGAAGTCCTTGGCAAGGCCTGTCTTTTCAGAGCTCCACTCAGCCGGCCACCCAGCTCCTCTTCTTTGTGCCAGGGGCCTTTGCGGAACTCCTGGCCTTTGGTGGCCAAGGCTTCCAGCCTTTCAGAGACCAGACACTGCTGTCCCTAACCCAGTACTCCTGCTAGCTAGTTCAGCCATCCTCCCTCTGCTCCCAGAGCCCCAGAAACTGGAGGATTCACAGGCTCCTTGGGTTCCATCCAGTTTCTCAGGGCTCAGGCCCACTCTGAGGAATCCAGCCTCTTTGCTTGGCTAGAGCTCTGTGCACTGAGAGAACCGCTGGACCGGAACTCATGCCTTAGGATCAGGCTGTGTCAGTGAAGACACAAACAGGAAAGGGTCACATGTCCCCAAAATCCAGAGAACAGAAAGGTCACATGTCCCCAAAGTCCAAGCAGCCCTCTAGGATTAGAAGCACTGTGGAGGTCACTAACTTTTTCGGATATTTTTGAGAACTAAGAGCTGTGTGACTAGATACTTACATTTTAACCCTTGCCCCCTTTAATAACTACTTTTTAAAATAAATAATGGAAACCACCTAAACACATGGCAAGGATCTATACATTTTTAGAGAATTTGGGCATTTAGTATAATTGTTTATATTACTGAATTCAGTGACTAAAGAGGTTCAGAGATTAGATCTTTGGAAAATAGGTTCACCAGCCATCTAGCATCTGCTTAACTAGAAAAGAGTCTATTAAAAAAGAAAAAGACAAAATGACAGATATGAGATATGAGGAGAGGGAAGAAATGGGCAGAAATGGGATATGATGTTTGATGACATTAATATTTGAATTAGCAAAAAATGCCCCAGTGCTTACAAATGGATTCCTTCCCTACACTTTGTTCCTGTCCAGTGCTGCCATATAGGGCCATCTGTAAAGTGCAGTCCATCGCTAGGCAGGCACAGTATCAGTGTTGTGCAGGTAGGCCACAGTGAGACCTAATACACTGGCCAATCATGGGAATACTGGGTCATCATGATCAGCCACCAAGTGTCCTCTATATATGATGACACCCAAGCCCACCTTAAAAAGAAAAAAAATGGTGAAGGAGACATTTGCTATCTGGGACAGGACACTGGGATTAACATTCCAGATAAACAGAAGAGACCAAGGCTGCCCCAGTCTCCAGGGGTAGAGAGTTATCCAGGAGAGCATGGATTCGCCAGGAGAGGTGTCAGTCTGAGGTGCTCCTAGATTGTCTTAGAGGACTGCTTTTGAGTGTGACATCACAGGGCCATTGGAAAGATGAAAAGCATAGGTTGCTGGAGGACATCATTTTCACCACGTGGCAAAAGCTTGGCTGCGGTAGGAGGGAATGAAGCCAATGGAAACCATAATGAGAGACTACCTTGGGGTGAGCCTCCTGATGATCTTCTTGGAGGCCCTGAAACTACTTGAGGTTACTAGTTCTACTCCCAGACTTCCCAGTTATGGAACCCTTTTGGGCTAAGCTGAATTGAGTCGGTTTTCTGTCATATACAACCAGAATGAACTGACTAACTCGGTAGTTGTTTGGCATTATGTATTTCCTCATACTTATGGGAGCAGAACCACAGAAAGGAGAGCTTATAACTCAAATATGCTAGAGAACAGTACTCTAGAATATAGAGAAACAGAATAAAAAGATTGTGGGAGGAGGGGCCATTATTTCCATAGTATAATTGGTATTGTAATTAATAATGCTAGCTAATTACATCTATTACATCTTTCTTCTGAATGTCTTTATGTACTAATTCACTTAATCCTCCCCAAAACCCATTGAGGTAGGTGCTAATATTATTGCCTCCATTTTGCAGGTGAGGAAAATCAAGGCATAGAGACTGAATAACTTGCTTGATGTTACCCAGCTAGGAAATGGAAGACCTGTGGTCCAGATTCCAGGTAGCCTGGTTCCCCAGGCTTAAGCACTACGCACAGGGTCACTCTTTGAACAGAAAGGAATTTGCTGGCATGACTGGTGGGTTGGAAGTTCTGCTTGTAAAAACTATTATAAATGTCGTACTTTCCTTTATCTACTGCATTAGTCGCCTCATGACTGATTCCCCTGGAGAAGCTAGCCACATAAAAAAATGAGAGGCCAAAAAACAAAAGCATTCCCTTAAAAAACTTTAGCGACAGAGCTTGTGAATATTGTGAAAAGAGGAAACACAAACAGAACCTACACTTGGTCTGTATTGTGGCCATTAATAGGAAGAGAAATATGAGGGAGGAAAAAGCATGGTAGCATTAGAAGGAAAAGGGACCAGGACAGATTAAAACAAATATAAAGAGATGGAGACAGCAAGGCAGAGAAGGGCAGATATTAAATTATGTAAAAGAAAGGAATATACACTTGCACATGAGATGCACTGACGATGAGATAGAGTGCGCACCGTAAGAAAACAAAATACTACCCACAGAAACCGAGCTACATTGTCAGCTCCCTGAGGACAAGGACTGCGTCTGATGTGTTGGCTGCTAGCTTCCCCAGAGCCAAGCACAGGGCCTGACTGAAAGTACACTTGAGAAATAGCTGTTGTCCAAATAAATGAAAAAGGCAGATAAACAAGAGAAGACAACAGCTGGGAAGGAAGTCTGTAGAGTTTGGAAGCAGGTAGATCTGGGTTCAGATCTTGGCTTTCTAGCTTCAGATTTGTGTGATCTGGAGTAGGGCGCTCGCTACTTTCAATATTTTTGTGTCTCTCAGTTTTTCATATGCAAAAGTAAGACTAGGTTCTGGGTATTTAGCTATGTTTCTCTTCAAACCAGCCCTCCGTACTCTGTTCCATGACGCTGGGGGGGGCCAGAAAAAGAGTAAAAGAGGATCCCAAGCAGGCTCCATGCCTAGCACAGAGCCGGATGCTTGGCTCAATCCCACGACCCTGAGAAATCAAGAGTCAGACACTTAACCACCTGAGCCACCCAGGTGTCCAACCATTATCTCTGTTTAAATAACTGGTTTGGTTTCTTTCTCCTGCATAGACCCCGACTGAAACAGGATAATAACGCCTACTTCACAGAATTGCGAGGCTAGATATCTAATGTGCTCAGAATATTGCCTGACAGTGGTAGGAACACCGTAACTGTGAGCTCTATAATGTAGAGAGACACAGCAGAACATTCGACCAGTAATGCTGGGAGATGGTACAAATGGGCTTTCGTGGAGAACATTGACCTTATGACCTTTGAAGACTTTGATGGCTGTGTTCTGCCTTTTCCAGCTACAGGCACAGAGAACATATCCAAGTCAGAGGCCATATGCCATTGAGTCTAAGACACCACTGATTGTCACACACACCATTAATTCTGTGTATTACTAAGAAAATTACTAATCAGTACTGATTAAACTATGATATATTATAGATTGTGAGGCTCATTCTGATATTAGAAATATTAAAGTGTTAAGAAATATATGCCTTTGGGACACATGAGTGGCTCAGTTGGTTAACCCGCTGCCTTCTGCTCAGGTCATGATTCCAGGGTCCTGGGATTGAGTCCCACATCAAGCTCCTTGCTTGGTGGGGAGCCTGCTTCTCCCTCTGCCTCTGCCTGCTTGTGCTCGCTCTCTCTCTCTCTCGCTCTCTCTCTCTAACAGATAAATAAATAAAATAAATAAATAAATAAAATAAATAAAAAATAAATAATAAATAATAAATAAATAAATAATAAATAAATAAAATCTTAAAAAAAAGAAATATATGCCTTTGAATTGATGAAATATAACATTTACATTGAACCATGGTGAATTTTAGGTAATGCTTGGATGGATCTATAGTCATTCTTTATCCCTTCCTCAATAACACCAACACTAAAAATACACACATACACACACACACTTAGGAAAAGTAAAGATGAAGAAAAACATTTCCTGGCCCAGTATAGATCCTTATTCAAGGGTTCCTGGGAAAGCTAACAATTGGAAACCAGCTCCAATGAAATAAATCTTTGATTTGGTGTGGCCCGCCCATTTTACCCAAGGGCTCATCTCCCTCACCCGGCAAAGCCTTCCAGAGTATTCTGAGCAAAATAAGCGAGCACACAAACCACAGGCAAATCAGAAGTTTGCTTTCCATTCAGACTGAGAAGGAATGGGAACCTCAAGTGGAAAGTGCCCTTGCTTATTAGCATGACCGGTGGTCTGAACTAAAATTATTCTGCGCTCAGAACACTCTGTGGGCTTTTATGCATCAAGCTTTTTAAAGCTTCAATCCAAGTATGTTTTGGAATATGGTTATAATCAGAAAAACAAGGAATGCAAAAATAACTCTTTGTGAGTCAATGTATTTCCTGCCCCAAATAAGTTCTTACTATAGCTGGCCCTACATGGCCCTGATCACATGGGGGAAACAGCCTGGGCCTGATGCCACATCACACACTCTCCAGGCTGCCTGTCTCTCTGTCAAGTCAGTGACCATAAGAAAGTGATGAATCGATGGGCAGAGGGAGAGAGGGAGGGGCAGGAGCAAGAGAGAAAGGTGAGTGTGGGATGGCTTGGAACTTGAAAAGGACTCCATGAAAACTCTTCAGATGGGTTTCATTGGCCAGGGTTGCCTTTCTTGAATTTTCACCCACTGGTCAAATGGAGAAACTGCCACCTTTTCCCACCCTCCATCCTCTGACTTGATCTGAAAGTGGAAGACTGCCAGAGAGCCTCAAGTCTCTTCTAGCTCTGTGCACTTGTTGGCAAACACTCGTTTAATAACCCTTGGCGAGCTTCTGTCTTAACTCCCACACCTGTGCCTGGGCTCTCTCCAGTCCCAACATGTAAGAACATTGTAAAGGGGAAGATATGGGCTCCCTAATGAATGGGTTTCATGGGACTGTGGAAGTGCTTTCTTCATGGAGGTTAGTCTCAGAAACCCTAAACAGGTTACTGGAAAGAACACAGAGACTAGGTGTAGAGAGGGAGTCAGATTAATCAGGTGTTGTATCATGTGCCCTGTTTATTGCACACCCTAAATAACAAGCATTGTGGGAGGCGCTAGGGATACGAAGACAAATAAGAGAGTTCTAGCCTCTAGAAGTTCACGTCTAATCAATATGAAAACAGTCAACCCAATACTTCCCAAAAGTAAAAGCTGAGTTGAAGGGTCAGGGTCCACAGAAATAACAGAGGAGGAAGTACATTAAGAGGCATTCACCCCAGGACCTTTGCACTTGCTATTCTCCTTTGGCTGGAGCTCTCTCCTGAGATATCCTTGTGGCTCACTCCTTCAGCCATGATCAGAAAAAGCCAGCATCAGGGAAAAGAAGGTAAGATAGATGGATCTGTAGGATTTGTATCATCCCTGAGATCTTCCAATCAAACCATATGTACCGAATCTCTTACCATATTACTTGCCAACTTTACCCACAGCACTTTCTCTGTTCACATGTGTGTCAGCTTTTCTCTACACCAGATCTCTCATAGATGATCCATATTTCTGAATCACATGTATTCTGGGATAAGCCCCTCACAGAAACGTAAGTCAAGCCCTCTCCTGGGGTTACTCAGTAACCAATCAAGGTCCCCCATGTGCAACAAAGACATGGCCCCCTGGAACTCCAGGCTGCAGCTACAGAGGAGGTCAAGGGCAATACTATGCTATAGCTGGCTGGCATGCTTCATGAAAACCAACGGTTTTGAGTCTTAAAAATGTTGCAAACCAGGAGTCCCTGGGTGGCACATTTGCTTAAGCAGAGGACTGTTGGTTTTAATTCAGGTCATGATCTCAGGGTCATGAGATCAAGCCCTGCATCAGGCCTGTGCTCAACATGGAGTCTACTTGAGACTCTCTTTCCCTCAGCCCCTTCCCATTGTGTACTCTCCCTTCCTCTAAAAATAAATAAATAATTTTTCTTTTTTTTTTTTTTTTGGCTCACCAGCTGGTGACATGTTGGTAACTTGAAGTCAGACTCAGTGTGATTACTGAAACCAGATCAGCCAATAGTACATATCAGGACTCCTTTTCCTTCTATAAAGCTGGCTGCTAAGTATTTACTAGCACATCATTGCTAAGGATGATCCTTCTGGATTGCAGGGAAGAGCTTCGACCAAATGGCTCCATTAGCAAGAATGAGACAAAACATTTGTAAGGGCACGGGTAACTGTACCCTCCTTGGTCCCACCACGGGGACAAAAGTCCTCACATGCTCTATGCTCAACTACTCCCTAAAGGAGGGGCTGGCAAACTTTCTGTAAAGGGCCAGGGAATCAGTATTTTCAGCTTTGCAGGCCTTCTGGTCACTATTGCTACTATACAAGTCTACCTTTGTAGCACAAAAGTAACCCTAGATAATATGTAACCATTTGCTGGGGCTGTATTCTGACACGATTTCATTTATGGACACTGAAATTTGAATTTCATATCATTTTTACCTGTCACAAAATATTATTCTTCTTTTGATCTTTTTCCAACCATTTCTAGATGTAAAAACCATGCTGAGCTCACAAGCTGTACAAAATCAGACTGTGGGCTGGTCTTGGCCTGTGGGCTTACATTTTGCCCAGTGCTATCTCGAAATATAATACATTGAGTAGATGGGACACATGACCCCGTCTCAGTGAACAGCGATAACAATTCTCATTATTAGGAAGTTTTTGCACTGAGTGCTATCCTGAGAACTTTATATACATTTTCTCATTTAATCCTTAAAATGATCCAAAAGTAAATAATATTATTAAGGGTTAGAGAAGAAAAATAACCCTTGTGGTCAAGGTCACACAGCAGGAACATGGCAGAGCTGGCTAGGATCCGGATTCATTTTTGCCTAATTCAAAAGTCTATGCCCTTAGCCTCTGTGACCCTCATTTGAAATCCTGGGTCTTGTGTGCAGGAAATAATCTTGATCGTTCACCACCAACTCACGTATTTATCCTCCTTCAGCCATTGCATACAGCCAGCCCATCTTCCCCCTTTCTTCCCCCTATTCATGGGCCCTGCAAGGCATCCAGCAGACTCACCCTAGGATGGGCAAGGTCACATTTACTTTATCTTTCTTAAGGGACTCCATAAAATGTGCAAGTAGTTTGAGTAGCACTTGCAACCTATTGCCAAAAATCAGCCTAAGGAGAGGCACCTGGGTCCCAGGAGGGATGGTGGAGCCCTGGACTGGACTCCATCCTTGAGGGACGCAGGACAAGTCCAAGCTGAGGAATGTCTTCTCTGTCTCAGGAGCTGGCAGGACAAAGCTAGGAGCTCTGCTTTAACCATTTTAAAAATAAGACACAGAAAATTAATGTGTGTGACTCCTGGAGGAAAAAATTTTACTTAGGTCGTGTACTTTGTGTGTTTATGGAGGTAATGTTCAGAATATTCAGCAATGGAAAGAAAAACACAAATTATAAGGTTAAATTATTTCTAGGAAATTAAATGTCATAATTTCTGTAATTATCTTACTACTTTAATTTAAAAAACTGATGAAACTTGTTAATATTGTTAGCTCTAAGTGAGATGTTTTATTATTAACAGAAAAATGATAAATGCCTAAAACAAGTAGTGTGACTGAACTATGGTTAGATTACCAAGAGCATAAATAACTTTGCATATCTTGAGTTCTAAGATAAATCGGAGGGATGGTGACCTGGGTACAACTGAGTGATGTTCTGACAATGATTTTCCAGTTTAGGTCAGCTCTCACCACAGATGATCTTCCACTTGGCAATTAATTTTACTCAGCTTTGAAATAAGCCCAATCTAGCCTTGCCAGTAAAACTCAGAAATCCAGGCACACATTTAAAGGAAATTTTAGTTCAACCTTGAAGACCGGGATGAACATTCACTGGCTTATGGAGAAAGTTGATTTGTCCCTTTGGGAAGCTAGCTCTATAAATAATAAAGTGCCATGCCTGCTTAACCTTGAAAAAGGTCAAGCCACCTGTGATGGCGCCCAGGCTTCCAAAGAAGAATCAGATTGCAGAGTGGGAATGATGGAGAAGACTGATCATTGAGAAGACTGATAACTCTAGTGCTGGTGAAAGTTTGGGGAACTTCGGATGGTTGTGTAAATTGGTGCAAACTTGCTGGCGGAAGGAAACTTCCTGGAGGAAAAATTTGGCAACATGTAGAAAAGTCTTTTTTAAAAAGCCTTTGCTGGAGAAAATGGCAGAAGGATGGGGGCAACTGGGTGATGGACACTGGAGAGGGTATGTGTTGTAATGAGCACTGGGTATTATTTAAGAGTGATGAATCACAGACCTGTATCCTGAAACAAATAATATATTATATGTTAATTAATTGAATTTAAATTAAAAAATAAATTAAAAAAATTAAAATGAAAGTCTTTGACGTAGAAGTCCCACCCCTAGAAATTTACCCTAAGGAAATAGTTGAATAAATGTGTTAACATGAACAAACAGGATATTAATTACCAGAGAGTTTACAGAACTGATAAATTTGAACTGAACATTTATCAATGGGAATTTTATTAAATGATTATGGCATATCTATACAATGAGAAGTATGACACCATGAATTAGAATGATATGCTATGTATTTGTAGACATGGAAAAGAGATGTTTATAGACTAGTTAGTGGGAAAAGACTATGTGACCTTTGATTCTATAGCGGTGGGGGACATGTGTGTGCGTACGCGGGCTTTATGTGTGAGCGCGCGCGCGCGCGCGCGTGTGTGTGTGTGTGTGTGAGTAAACATGCACACAGAGAAAATCTGGACAGCACAATTTTTACAGAAATAGTTTCTGAGTAGTGTCAGCTTAATTTTAATCTTTATATTTCTCTGTACTTTTTGAATTTCCAGGAATGTGTATGCACTATTTTCTTTTTTTTTTTTTTAAGATTTTTTTTCTTTTTAGGGGCGCCTGGGTGGCTCAGTGGGTTAAAGCCTCTGCCTTCGGCTCAAGTCATGATCCCAGGGTCCTGGGATCAAGCCCCACATTGGGCTCTCTGCTCAGTGGGGGGCTTGCTTCCTCCTCTCTCTCTGCCTGCTTCTCTGCCTGCTTGTGATCTCTGTCTGTCAAGTAAATAAATAAAATCTTAAAAAAAAAAAAAGATTTTCTTTTTAATGTATTTGACAGAGATCACAAGTAGGCAGAGAGACAGGCAGAGAGAGAGGGGGGAAGCAGGCTCCCTGCTAAGCAGAGAGCCAGATGCCAGGGCTCAACCCCAGGATCATGACATGAGCCGAAGGCAGAGGCTTTAACCCACTGAGCCAGGGCAGGCGCCCTGCATTATTTTACTAATTAGAAAAAAAATTTACATTAACAAAAATTCTCCAAGAACTAGCTAGTGAGAGCTAGTTATCTTCTTCCTCTAGTTTTAACCCTCTGGTTAATTTTGATACCACTTTCTTCTTTCTTTCTTTTTTTTTTTTTTTTTTTGGATACCACTTTTTTCTTCATGACATCTGCTGTGATGAGTCTTCTACCATAGGCTTCTCAGAGGTTGAGGTATTCAGGTTATTTCCATTTTTTTTGAAGCTCTTAGCATATATGTATATGTTTTTTAAAGAAGAAATAACTAAAGAGGGTTCCAAAATGTATAGCCTATTAGAACTGTTTACATGTAACAAATTGCTGCTTTTCTCATCAAGAAAAGCATTCTATATAATTGTATATAACAAACAGGATTCATGGGGGAGGTCTACTCGCCCTGTACACAGACCATCCCAGAGCAGAGAGTAAAGTATAGTTGGCCAGAGCTTTAAAGTGGTATCGTGAAGTTCCTCCTTTTCCAACTGTCTGGCTGTGTACACCTTTGGAGATAATATCAGAAATCAAAATATGCAAAATCAAAATTTGAGGCCGTTTGGGAACATGTGCCTGGGGTCCTGGGGTCCTCCTGATACCGCTGTAAGGGGCCCTGTCTCTGTACCAAGCTAGACCAGCTCAGTACAACGGTGTACTCTGTTCTATCCAGCCCACACTTCTCTCAGTCTGGCTTTTCCAGGCTGTACTTTCAGGCTCTGGGCTTAGAGCTCCCCAAATATAGTCTAGATGCTCCCTGGGCTATTTCAACCCCACAGCTTTTGCACTGGCGAGCGTGGCCCTCTGAGGAGCCTGGCTGCCTGGTGTGGTACGGGGAGGGCCCAACGGCACCCCGCCAGGCTGCAGCTTCTCTGTGCCCCTGAGAACCAAAGTTCTGGAAATGGTGATTTGGGGGCCGTGGCAAGACAACAACATCCATGACGGGCAACTACAGCACTAGGGGTGGACGAAGGAACGTTAGGAAACTCCAGATACAGTCCAAGAACCACAGGTGCACTAACACAACATCAAGATCCAGACTAAAAGCGGGAGTCTTGTCAACCTTTCTATAAGACAGGGAGACCGGGCCCTGCCCAGATGCTGCATCCGGATGACTGAGCAGGCTAGGCTTTCGCATCTTCAGCAAGACAGAGATGGGTCATCCTCCCAGTGACTTCTGGAGCAGAACCAGCTGAGCCAGCTGCCCTGATGCTGCTTGTGCCGAATTCCTCTGTGGGCAGGACAGAAACATTCACTGGGTACTCAGAGACCTCAAACAGCTTCCACCGTGAAAACTGAGCAAGGGTGACCATCACAGAAGACGAAACAAATTTAAAACACAGCAAAGTATCTCTGCAAGCCGAATGACCTACAGGTGGCATCAGGAAGGGACACAACAGACAACACGTCTGGCAAGTGGTGCCCTGTCTGTGGCAGGGCAGAGGCTCTGAAAAACACTTATTTTAAAAGGTTTTTATTTATTCATTTATCAGAGAAAGAGAGAGAGAGAGAGCACTGCAGGAGGAGCAGCAGGCAGAGGGAGAAGCAGACTCCCTGCTGAGCAGGGAGCCCGATATGGGGATCGATCCCAGGACACTGGGATCATGATCTGAGCCAAAGGTAGTCGCTTATCAGACTGAACCACCCGGGGGTCGCTGAAAAACATTTTTTGTTTGCTTTTGAATCTTCTATTCAAGTGACATCAATAGTCCACGCAAGCCCTCTCCCTTATTTGACTTATAATTAATTTATGTAATAAACTACATTATTGCACAAATTAATTCCCATTTATCCCCATTTCCCCAATTTCCATGCTGCTTTCATTATAGGCAATCATGTTAATGTATTTAGTGTGGATATTTTAATTGCAAGCATTTTTGCAAAACGTGCAATGTTTTGTGTTCATGGATTTCTAACTTAATAAATGGTTATGTTAAGCATCTCATTCTGTTTTCTGGCTATTTCACCAAACATGAGTGCGGCTGTGTGTTGCTGGATTCCATATTGCTGTATGTATATCATTGTTCCGGACTGCTGCCTAAGGTGCCAATCCTTTGCCTCCACAACACATTACCCATTTGCTTTCCAGTGATGGACAGACACCCACAAATAATGTTGCAGTTAACATTATTGCATATGTCTTCTCATAGACCTGTGTGATAGTATCTGAGGGATATATACCCGGGAACTATATTATTGGAATCCTGGATGTGTGTATACTTAATTTGACTAAATTCTGCAAGATTGCTTGCCAGAATGGTTGTCCCAATCTATATGTGCATTAGCATTGTGTGAAAATTCCTTCGTTTCCACCTCCCCAGGGGAGGGATCATTTTCAAGAAGTAGGTCACAATACGGAGCCCTTCCCTTTTAGACTATAGACCCTTTGTGTCTTGCTCCTAGACTGGATGCCTGAGCTCAAGGCCCCCAAGGAGCTCCTGGGAATTGGTACTGAGAATGCCTGTTGCTAGTGCTTCCTGGAAAAAAGATCAATTAATGTGGCCATTGCAAATCAGTCATTTAGCAAATATTTATTGAGTGCCCACTACGTGCAAAGCTCTGTAATTAATGGAGAAAATCTCGTGTAATCTGTACCTTTTTTGTATTTAGAAATTAATGGGAAAGAATGGTATTGATTTAAATTCTTTTTTAAAGATTTTATTTATTAATTATTTCTCAGAGAGAGAGCGGGGGGCACAAGCAGGGGGAGCAGCAGGCAGAGGGAGAAGTAGGCTCCCGCCTTGCAAGAAGCCCGATGGAGGACTCGATCCCAGGACCTTGGGGCCATGACTGGTATTGATTTAAATTCTTCCAAGTAAATAACCACCAGCACACAAGGTTATAAACGCAAATTTCAGGATGCTGTGGGGAATGCTTACCTAAACAAGAATGAAAACATCACAGGGACAAGGAGTTTCAATACTGTGCTCCAGCTTCTAGAAGAGTGCCTGACATTGAGCTGGACCTCGTAAATATTCGCTGAATGAATGACGAGACCAAAAGAGGATCAGTGTTTAGGGCAGGCCTCCCTAAGAACATGATGCTCAAACTAAGCCTTGGAAGATGAGCAAGTGTTAGTCAGGACAACGTGATGGTGGCAGTGGTGGCCAGTGGGGGCACCAGGAGCTCCCCTGGAGAAGGAGCTGGAGATGGCTGCCTAAGGTCAGCAACGCCTAAACCCATCTGTGCAAATACCCTCCCCGGCCACCTCAGGCATAGGTTTCCTGGGATGCTGCTCCCTCTTCAAGCTGTTTGGGACCGAGCTCAGGCGGGTGAGGCAGAGCCATAAACAATAATGGGAAATCCTATAGCCGTGAGCAGAAGGCAATGTTTCTATCACATGAACTGGGGCGAAAATGTTTTTGCAGTATAAGAAAAAGAGAACGCGTTTAAAATCAGGCCCTGAATTCGAATCCTCCTGCTCTATCTCTTAGCAGCTACATAAACATGTACAAGGGACCTAACCTCCTTGAGCTTCCTCATGAGCAAAAAATAAGGATGACACCAACTTATAGGAGTTTTGAGAAAATTAAGTGAGATATGTTATATCTCTAAGACACTATATAATAATAAGATCTGTTATTATAATGCAAGTAGTAGCTATTGTTGAACACTGATTTGCTAAGAGCTTTATTTAAATTTTCTCTTCTATCCCTAATACCTACTTCATAGGGTTCTGTGCACACAGCCTGTGTACAGACTATGGTGCCTGGTACAAAAAGCTCTTAAAAAAATGTTAGCTATTGTCTAATGTAGACAACATAAATATTCCTATTTTACAGATGAAGAAACCAGGGTTTAGAGAGTTAAATAACTTCTCTGAATTCACATACCTAGGAAGTGGCAGAGAAAAGCATTCTTTTCTCTCAAATGATGTCAGCCTCTGTGCTTTGTGCCTGGCCCCCAGCGGGCCTCCAAATCCATGTTAGCTTCTCTTCCCAGCCATCTCCTGGCCTCCTGTTTTCCTCTCCTGAGGAGTAGTTAGCAATGAGGAGCCCCATAAAGGCCTTCAAGGGCGGACAGAACTATTAGTATAGGGCATCGAAGTGTTCCTCTGTATCGACATACACAGAACTTATAGATATTTCCGTCGAACCTGGAAGGCAGGCCATAAATACTGTACCTGGTCCTAAACAGACCCAACAGAATGTGCCAGCTTCCTTCTGGGCTTACTCTGAAACCTCTGTGACAAAGACCAGTGGATTTCGCAAGCCTTGTTTAACACTGGAGCTAATTTAAATTAGGAGATACTAAGTCGCTTCTTCATTTTCCTTTGAAATAGGAACATTCTGTATTCTATTATGCTGCCCGATAATTGCTACCTATTTAATTTCTGAAGGAATCCAAAATTGGGCAGAACCTAGGTCACTGAATTCCAGATAGTCACTTGAATTTTCTTTTGAAACAAAATAAACCCAAGGCATGAAGAAACTCAAGTATTCCAGAGAGAGGATAAATCATTTGAAAGAGACATATGGGAGCCTGAAGCATTCTTTTCTCTCCCTCTGTGTGTGTGTGTAATTTATTTTCCAAGGAAGATTTCACTCAGATGGAGTAATCTGTTTCTTGAGAGAGTCCAGGAATTCTGTTAGGGTCTCTTGAGGCTCTGGTTGAAGGTACAGTGATTAACTCAGTCCAGATGAAGAACCAAATGTTTTCTATCCACTCTTCCCAGGCTCCCTTCTCCTTCTTTCTCCTCCCCCCAGCTCTTTGAGTTTTTAATCCTGTGATCTCTTCTTAGCACATGGATTTTCAGAGAGTGTACTAACCAGAGATGGGAATGATTTGTTTTCCAAGATGGTCTAGATATCTTGGGCTTTCAGCCAGGCACGAAAAGGACTTCTGACAGTGTAGAAACATGCAGACCCAGGGAAGAAAATCCTCATACACAGTATGGACTAGTTCCTGACCAGACCTGGGGAGACTTCACCCATGCTCTCAGAAATGGGCTCAGACTTCTGTTGGAGGAAAATTGCTGAAATCACACACACACACACACACACACACACACACACACACCCCGAGTGCGAGAAAGAAAGATGGAGGGGGAAAATGGAGATGATGTAGATCAGGTGCAGTTCATATAAATGCTCTAGTAGGCAGGACTTAGCATGACAAGTAATGAAAATAAATTGAAAATAAAATTTTTAAACCTGAAAAAATACAGAATCTATTTTTCAGGATAAGTATAAAAACCATAGAAATTAAGTTTTATCATATTACATTTCTTACTGGGCATGAGTATATAGAACAACTTGTGAAATGAATCCTTTCCATCTCTGGCTAGGATACTCCCTTTTCTCCTGAATTGGAGCTCCACAATGAGGTGTGTGTGTGTGTGCATGTGTTGGATTACTATTTACATAAATGGATACTACATGTCATACTGATTTTTTGGTAATTCAACAATAATTTCAGGCAAAGCATCCTGAGAAATTCCAGACTTATGAATGCTTTTCTGGAAGGTCACAATCAAGATGTGTAGAAATCCAACTGTATTTCGAACAATTCCTGGATTCTTTTTTAAAGCAGGAAACAGAACTCCTGCATTGGTTTTTCTCCTCTTTAAGCAAATGCCTTTCATCAAATTGCTAGTATTTTAAGAATTTGACCTAATCCTCAAAATACTTCAGTAGGGAATGTGACAAGTGTTACCACAACAGTTCTCCAGAGATTAAAGAGAATGTACTTAACAGGCCAGTGGTACAAGTGAACATAAATGCCAAATTTCATGACTCATAGGATAGTGAAAAGTCCATTACACATGATCATTTCCTCGCCTCTAGAAATCAGAAATAAACTGTGCTTCACTTAACTTTAAAACCTAACTTTTCTTTAATGAAAATAAAAGGAAGCTATTCTGTTAGATTCTTTTTCACACAGCACCAAATCATTCAGTCAATTTAGTGAAGAAAAAAAGGAGACAATCTAATTCAGCTGGCATTAAATAAGAAAAAATAACCCAAAGTTGGGTCAGTTAACTGCAAAGAGATAGATGCTTCCTCCAGCTAAATAGTCTCCTTTCCCTGCTGTCATTTCTCCAATTTCATGCACTTTATTTCAAGTCATTTGAGCTCGAGCCAATGGGTAGCACTGCTATCACTCCCACTATGAGAAAATCAGAGTAATGAACATGAGCTCATATCCCTCTAGGCTCTTTGCCTATAGAAATGGATACTATTATCATTCCCATTTTACAGATGAGGAAACTGGCTTAAAGAGTGTTGAGTAGGGGCGCCTGGGTGGCTCAGTGAGTTAAAGCCTCTGCCTTCAGCTCAGGGCATGATCCCAGGGTCCTGGGTTTGAGCCCCGCATCGGTCTCTCTGCTCAGCAGGGAGCCTGCTTCCTCCTCTCTCTCTCTCTCTCTCTGCCTGCCTCTCTGCCTACTTGTGATCTCTGTCTGTCAAATTAATAAATACAAATCTTTATTAAAAAATTTTTTTAAAAAGTATTGGGCTCTCAAGGGGCGCCTGGGTGGTTCAGTGGGTTAAAGTGTCTGCTTTTGGCTCAGGTCATGGTCCCAGGTTCCCAGGGTCCAAGGGTCCTGAGATAGAGCCCCACATCAGACTCTCTGCTCAGCAAGGAGCCTGCTTCCTCCTCTCTCTCTGCCTGCCTCTCTGCCTACTCGTGATCTCTGTCTGCCAAATAAATAAAATCTTAAAAAAAAAAAGTGTTGAGTAAATTGCCCAATGTATTGAGTATTGAGTAAATTGCACCCCAGTGGAAGTGGAAGGGCAGGGTCCAAACCAAGGGGGGGTGCAAAGTTGAAAACTTCACGGAAGTCTCAAAGGTTGACCATTTGCTAACCTTCCCCGTAATTAAACGGTTCATTGAGGTGACTCCCTCCCATGCTCATCTGCATTTCAATAAAGACTTGATTAAAATGGAAACTCTGTCAGGGTAAGGATTTGGTGTATTTTGATCATAACTGCATCCCTGGTGCTTAGCCCATGGTAGATGATCCATGATCAATGTGGGCTTCATGGGTTTTCCAGCAGGGCAGCCGCACGGGACCCCCACTCAGAAGAGCTCCACATTTGGTGTTAATGCTCTGTAGTCACCATCTTGAAATTCTTAGTGATCATATCTTTGAATTTGTGTTTTATAGATAAAGTCTGATGGGACGGTGTAGCATGAGCAGGACACTTTGAGCCTCTGCTCACATGTGGTCCCACTTCCTACCTCTGCACCTCCTGCCTCTCTGGGTTCTTGGCTGCCCACTGCCCATCTGTAGTGCTCTGGGTGGCAAGTAAGGTAGGTGGTCTGGGTGGGGGGATTGTGACTCTGGCAGGGGTCTGGGCATGCATGCTGAAAGAATTGAAGCTGGGTGCCTGTGCCCTGCGGCATCTCCCTGAAGGGCATGGCTGCTTCTGTCCCACCCTGGATGGGCAATTCCACAAGTGTTCTTGGTGGGCGACTCCACTGTGGCGAGCCTCTCAGCCACGCCTGATGTAGGAGCCAAGTGCGTCCTGGTGAGAAGCCTGCAGTGCCTTTGGAGGACTTGCCCATTCCCAACACATCAGGCGTGGTGCTCTGAAGTGAGTCCAGAATAGGGTGCAAGGTGCCTGCAGAGATCACATTTCCCCAGGTGCATCCCTGTACCCAAGGGAGCGTGACATTAAATAGCAAAATTAAATTAAATCAGATTAGTGTAAATGAAATTTACAATATTAAATACACATTGAATAAAACACCATGACCGATCAAGAGAGAAACCACAAAAGAAAAAGATTAGTATTTTAGTATTGTTTTTTAACAATTATTTTCTTTTATTTTTAAAGATTTATTTATATTAGAGAGTGTGTTTGAGAGGAGGGGTATAGGAAGAGGGGGAGAGAGAGAGAGGCAAACCCCCCCATCGATCGTGGACCCTGATCCACCAGGAATCCGCCAGGGGTTCCATCTCCATCTCGAAACCCTGAGACTGTGACCTGAGCCGAAATCGAGAGCTGGAGGCTTAACTGACTGAACCACCCAGGCACCTCTGGTATTTTCATATCTTTAATCACACTTTCCCCTGCTTTTTGAATGGGGACCATGCATTTTCATTTTGCAAAGAGCCTCACAAATTATGTAGCTGGTCTTGTAAATAATTATGTTTTCAGTTAATAGTTTGGACTCTTGGAAATCAAAACATTTAGGTCTCAAAGTAATAAAGCACGAAGATCCAGAAACAGCATCTTGGACTGGACGATTTTCCTTCAGATGATATTCCCCAGGAACAACAGATGAGAAGCATTAAACACTCAAGAACTCTCGACAATCAGAGCTAGAATGGGTCATCTACAGGTGATCTGAGTGAAATCTCTCACATGAAAACTGTGGCTTCCATAGGCAAATTGACCAGTAGACATTTATTATTTAGCCAATAAGGTCTTCAGGAGTTAATATGATTGCTTTTGGGGACAGGCATGTCATTTTCTAGTTTGGACCCATTTCCTGTGTCACTCCATTATCTCACCTTTTTTTTTTTTTGAATTTTTTTTTTATTTAAGCTTTATTTAAACATACAATGTAACCCCACCACCCTCTCCCAACCCCTCTTCCCCCCCACCCCCCTCAGTTTGTTTTATGACATTAAGAGTCTCTTTTGGTTTGTCTCCCTCCCGATCCCATCTTGTTTCATTTTTACTTTTCCTACCACCTTAACTCCCACCCCCGTTGCATCTCCACTTCCTCATATCAGGGAGATCATGTGGTAGTTCTCTTTCTCCAGTTGACTTATTTCGCTAAGCATAATACGCTCTAGTTCCATCCATGTCATCACAAATGGCAAGATTTCATTTCTTTTGATGGCTGCATAGTATTCCATCGTATATATATACCACTTCTTCTTTATCCATTCATCTGTTGATGCACATCTAGGTTCTTTCCATAACTTGGCTATTGTGGACATTGCTGCTATAAACATTTGGGTACACGTGCCCCTTTGGATCACTACGTTTGTATCTTTAGGATAAATACCCAGTAGTGCAATTGCTGGGTCATAAGGTAGCTCTATTTTCAATTTTTTGAGGAACCTCCATGCTGTTTTCCAGAGTGGTTGCACCAGCTTGCATTCCCACCAACAGTGTAGGAGGGTTCCCCTTTCTGCACATCCTTGCCAGCATCTGTCATTTCCTGACTTGTTCATTTTAGCCATTCTGACTGGTGTGAGGTGGTATCTCATTGTGGTTTTGATTTGTATTTCCCTGATGCCCAGTGATGTGGAGCACTTTTTCATGTGTCTGTTGGCCATCTGGATGTCTTCTTTGCAGAAATGTCTGTTCATGTCCTCTGCCCATTTCTTGATTGGATTGTTTGTTCTTTGGGTGTTGAGTTTGCTAAGCTCTTTGTAGATTTTGGATACTAGCCCTTTATCTGATATGTCGCTTGCAAATATCTTTTCCCACTCTGTCAGTTGTCTTTTGGTTTTGTTGACTGATTCCTTTGCTGTGCAAAAGCTTTTGATCTTGATGAAGTCCCAATAGTTCATTTTTTCCCTTGCTTCCCTTGCCTTTGGCGTTGTTCCTAGGAAGAAGTTGCTGCGGCTGAGGTCGAAGAGGTTGCTGCCTGTGTTCTCCTCAAGGATTTTGATGGATTCCTTTCTCACATTGAGGTCCTTCATCCATTTTGAGTCTATTTTCGTGTGTGGTGTAAGGAAATGGTCCAATTTCATTTTTCTGCATATGGCTTAAGGACACATGTATTAGTCATGGTAGTCTAACTCCTGAAACAAACAAACCTCAACTCTCACAGTGGCTTAAAATAATAAGGCTAGGTTTTTGCCCTCATGTCTGGTCCAGTGGAAGTTAGTTGCAAATGATTTATACAGTCATTCAGGGTCCCAGGTTCTTCCATCCTGTGATTTCCTCAGCCCCTACGTCCTCTGAATCTTTTACTAGTTCATTAGCACTTGGCTGACAGATGAGGAAAAATAGAGCCCATTAGGGGATTGTGAGAGATTTTTAGGGGTCAGGCCAGGAAGTGATACACATCACTTCCCCCCACATTCTATTGGCCTAGACTGTTCCCTTGGTCCTACTGACCTGCGGGGAAGGTTGCCAGGCCTTAGGGATTTCCTTTCTGGTGAAGTCCTTTCTGAAATTCAGGTAGGGGTGGGGTTTAAATTCAGGGAATGGTCAGCTAATGGTCTGTTTTTGAGCCTGTCCTCTACATTTGGACTTTGCCCTACCCTAAGTTTCAATCCCCCTCTGCAACCTTGGCAGCTTATGTAATGTTCTCTTAGCCTAGTTTCAGCCAGCTGTGTGCCTAGAATGAGAAGGAAGTAGATTTCACAGAAATTGTTTTTGTTGTTACTGTGAGGATTGTGTGGTGTTTTCTTTCTATGTATGATGGCTGGCACTAGGAGGTATTCAAAAGCTGTTTTCCAAATGAAGACATAAATGAAGTGGACTCACTAGGATGGGGCGGACTGTGGGAGCAAAACATTCTGACCTGCTTAGATTTAAAATGAGAGGAGAAGTGATATGTAGAAAAAAAAAGAATTCGAGGTTTTTTGTTTGTCCAAAAACCAGAATACTGGTTTTTTGTTTGTCCTCTTTGATCCAGTGACTAAGTAGCTAATGTCATGTTCAAACTCAACCTTCTCTATCCCATTTACTCTTCTTTTAGCAATTTGCTTTGTTCCCTGTTAGACTCCTTTCATCTCATATTCATCCATTCTCCAAAGACCATGCCAAAGGTTTTCCAAATTCTGATCCTGCTCTTTCTGTGGTGTGATCAATTGCCTTAAAAACATCCTGCAACACATTAATGGCTCAGCAGAGCATAATAAACTTCAACTTGGCTTTAGGACAAAAGAAATGCTACACAGACGTAGACTTCAATGACGCGTCTTCCATAAAATAAGCTGTCCCCTAAATGGGGAGACCAGAAATGTAGTGCCCATTATCATAGTAGCAGATATTCATCTCCACCCACAAACTCGAGTATGCCAGAATTATTCCCTTGGCATTTTCTCATTTCCTTTAAATCAACTTTGTTTTTCCCTAAGCTCCCATCCCACCTGTCTGGTGCAGAGTTTCATTTTAGACATTATTGGAGGCTGAATCTGCCCAGAATCTGGATTAGAGCCCAGAACAGGGAGAAGGCCCTTCAATCTCTAGTTTGCCCCAGTTCCTCCTGAGTCCTGCGTGGCTCAAACCAGAGCCCAGATATTCTGGCTTCCCTGACATGCCTGCGCTCAGTGCCTCAGTGGTCCAGCATCCCAGAAATACCACGTGACCATCCTGTCTGAGCCCCCGCCTGTGTGGAGGTATTCAGGGAGTCAAGATTGGAAGTTAACGGTGGAAAAGAATACAGTCAATGATTATGAGTACACTCTGGTGTCACTCCCTTGATTACTGCTAAGGAACTGTCACTGTTACCCAGATTACCTTCGCGACATCAGTGCAAATGTCAACATAGTGATTATCAATGGGAAGACCTCAGCTATCTTGCTAAGGGGTACTTTTTAGAAAGACAAATTCCATGGCATCTAAGAATCTAAGTTCACACCATGGTAAAGAGTCTGAAAATAAGTTATATCTGATGTTAAAGCAGAGAAACCCAAGCTGAGCAGGATGGGGTAAGTTCAAGCCCAATATATAACAACAAACCTAAAGAACATTTGACCCAACAGCCAAACCTGGATTCAATACCCTCACTTGCTTTTCTGCTCTATTTCATTCATCTGTTAGAAGAATTATAATTATGTAGTTATATTACACTATTTTTTCCTAATCTAATTATAGTGGTCAATCTAAACATGAAAGTAGCCAGAATAGACTCTGTAAGTTCAGACATTACTTTCTTTGCCCACAAAATAAATATGGCCATTTCACAAAGAATTAAACTTGAGTTTCTCAAGGATGTTGGGTTCCAATTATTACCATATATTGTGTGAAAGTCCCACTAAGAAATTAGATTTCACCCTCCGGGTCACTTGGAAAGAATAATAACACAACCTTCTGTATGTAGCAAAGCAACTATACATCAGCCAATGTGATCATCATCCCAGCTCGGTGTAATAGTGATAGAGGAGCTTGTTATTAATCCCATTATGCAGAAGGGAACACTGAGAAATTAGGTGATTTGCCATGGTCATATATTTATTAAGTGGAAGAAATGGGATCATAACTCAAGCTATTGTCTAAAAGCCTTTAATCCTTTCTGTTCTCTGTTTATGTACATTTTGGCTCTGTTAAATTATATTGTTTTTATTTTCCCATTAGCTCAAGGACAACATCTTAGTGGAACATCTGGATTTAATATTCTTTTCACAAACTCTTCAGTCCACTCATTTGAATGAAGGGCTTTTGTCAACAGTTAACCCTTCAGACTGACTCTCAGAAGAGCAAAAACAAGACAGTACAGATTTTGAACTACATTTTATAGTAGCCAGGGATTAGATTTTATTTTCTAATTCAGTTGAATGAAGTATTTACAGTTCCTTTATCTGTCTTTATTTTTTTTTAAAGATTTTATTTATTTATTTGTTAGAGAGAGAGAGAGAGCAAGCACAGGCAGACAGAGTGGCAGGCAGAGGCAGAGGGAGAAGCAGGCTCCCTGCCGAGCAAGGAGCCCGATGTGGGACTCGATCCCAGGATGCTGGGATCATGACCTGAGCCGAAGGCAGCTGCTTAACCAACTGAGCCACCCAGGCATCCCCCTTTATCTGTCTTTAAGCACCAGATATTTCCCAAATCCAGAAAAGAGGTCAGTCACTGAGATTGTTTGTTTATGTCCTAATCCTGATGAGGCGTCGTTAGAATACAGAAGAAGATTTAGGGAGTCTGAGATTCCAGCATAATTGCAGGGCGGGCAAAGGCCTGAAGTCTGAGCATAGTAGGTAGGCCAAGGGAATACCAGCCTTCTGAAGAGACTAAGAGCAGAGGGGTAACACATGAATTCTAAGGTAGGTCTACAAATAGGCCCTGTTCACAGCGGATGGGACAGCAAGATTGGTAGCACAATAGGAAAAGGGCTCAAGCCAAGATCTCTGTCATGAGCCCCTTATATTCTTCTTCTTCTTTTTTTAAAGATTTTATTTATTTATTTGACAGACAGAGATCACAAGTAGACAGAGAGGCAGAGAGAGAGAGAGGAAGGGAAGCAGGCTCCCCGCTGAGCAGGGATCCCGATGTGGGGCTCGATCCCAGGACCCTCAGATCATGACCTGAGCTGAAGGCAGAGACTTAACCCACTGAGCCCCCCAGACCCCCCAGCCCCTTATATTCTATTAGGGAAGATATGACATAGCTGTGGGGTGTTTGAACCAGGATTACAACCTAAGCAATCCAGCTCCAGAGTCCCCAGGCACTTAAGCCCAACACATAATTGGTAAGGACATTTAGAGAAGTGCCCCTTGAGTATTACATGGGAACAGAAGAGGAGAGAGAGACAAGCAGATGCTCTTCTGCCTGGAGTGAGTAAGGAGAGCTTCAGAGAATAAGGAAGGCTTCATGGAGAGGTGCAGCTGTAGGGCGGGATACTGGAAAACTGTGTAAAGGAGCTTACACTTTATCCTGAGGAGAAAAATTCTTGTGTGGAGGTAAAAGTCACTTGCCCTTATGTTTCTGTGCCTCAGTATCTGAATTTACTTCATATTTGGTCCAGCGGAGTGATGTCAGCCTCTATGGCTGTATGGGTGAGTGGGGCCTGGGCCTGTTTGACCAGGAACCAGTCTGCGAATGGCTCACCAACTCGGAACGCTTTCAGAATCCCATCCCCCAAGAGGAAGCACATTTAGAGCCATTCAGCGGAAACCCAAAGGACTGTCGGTGAATTCTGGACGGAGGCAAAAGAAGTCATCAACACTTGTGATAAATGTACAGTCAGAACCAAAGAGCCAGTTGCTTGAGAGCAGAGTTGGATGAGTTGAAGTTAGGCTTTGCGAATTTAGATTTGTTGAGTTAAAAAAAAAAAAACAAATACCTATGTATGGCCAGATTCTGCAACTAGTTTCTATTTGCTCGTTTTGCGCACACTGGTTACCTAATAAAACCCGATTTGCCCACCCTAAAGGTTTTCAATGGCTCTCATTGTTTTTCTCCAGATGTGCAGCAGTTTCTGGCTCATCTACAGAGAGAAGCACCAATCTACCAAAATTTTCTCATTGAACAAACAGGGAGCCACTTCAATGAACAAGGACTCCGGCCAAGTGCAAAGACAAAGTCCCTGACCTCCAGTGGGGGCAAACCAAGGAGGGCGGTCACTATGGAAACCACAGTTAAAAGTGACTCGGAGGCTTACTTCAAAATTTCAGCACACGCTTCCCTTTTCACTGTCGGAGAAGCCTGTCATCTGGTACTATGTGACGCATTCCTTCAAACAACAAGCAAACAGAGGCCAGAGCCCAGCTCCTGATCAGTTTTCTCCCTCCTCTGATGGTTAGAACTGTAATTTAGTTGTAATCCTGGTGGTTTCAGGATCTCTGCCACCTCTGTGTCCACAGAGTTTCAGGGAGGTTGGAGGGGTGCTGGTTCGAGACTCGTGAAACCCAGATTTGATTCCCAGCTCCACCCCTTATCCTCTGTGTAAACAGGGCAAATCCTTTACCTCTCGAAACCTCTGTTTACCCAAATATAAAATGGACATTACAAGGATACCCAATTTATGGAGTATTGTGTGAGGACGTATTAAATAATACGATGCCGATAACAATATGCCACTCAAAATATGCCACTGTGACATAAGGATTATTTTGAACTAAAGGCAACTGAGAAATGACACAGAACAAAGCTCTCTACCTTCCCTCCACCTGCCTCAAAGCAGAGTGTAAATTTCCTTTTGTGCAGGTGTCCCCCCTGCACCCCATCTCGTGCCAGGAGGGGTAGAATGACTTAATCGCCTGAGACAACACTAGGCTCTTATCGGCCCAGTGATGGCACCGAGCGGAATCTGCAACACAGACCTTACTGAAATGAACAACCCTTATCTTCCATTAGTTTCCCGCATATATTTTAAATTCCCACAAGCTCAAATTCTTTTTTCTTTTGTCATGTCGTATCTCCGCATTTATCACTCTTCGTTAAAACGGTCTAGAAGCCTTCCGGTCTGACTGCCTCTTTGGGAATATCACTTCATTTCTGTGAGCCGCCCCCCCCCATGTTCATATGACATAACCCTTTTCTCCCCCAATCTGTCTCTTACCAGTTTATTTTTGGGGGCCTCAGCCACTGAACTTCAGAGGGTAAATGAAAACTGTTTTTTTTTCTCCCCAACAGATATCACAGATCAGAAGTTTCCCTCATGTCCTCACATGGTATGTGCTCAGTTGATGCTGCTGGTCTCTTCATGCTCAAGAAATGCAAAACACTGGAAGGTACAAACATTATCCCTGTTTTGTTTCTGCCGAATGCCACTTTGTGCTTCAGGTGACTCCCAGTGAGGTGCAGCGGCCCGTGACGCAAATTATTATTATCTTTTTCATAACACGATTCCTATTGAACACTTACTGGGAGCTCAGTGTGTGCCGAGCCGCCGGTGTAAGCCAAGCACTACTACTATCCCTGCTTTACGGATGGGGACGCCAAGGCTCCGAGACGCCACATGACGTGGTTACGTGGCCTGTGTGGCTCCACGATTACGTGATACTGCCTCCCC